>JANHAO010017325.1:0-14022 GCA_026873985.1 Saraca asoca
TTTGAGAAATATCAATAAAGTTTGGACCTAGAATAAACATAGGGTTTATTCATTTAGTATTCTAGACTAATGTTAAGATGCAAATGCATATAATACATGGAAGATAATACTCATTATAAAAGGAACTATCACTATAATTCATGTATTTATTTTTTATCTTGACAAATCCTAGTATGTATATTGGCCAAGTGGGAGAATGTAAGATAAGACTTGTTGCACCAGTGTATAAGCTTTTACAGAACCAGCATAACAACCTTCCATAATTTTAGAAAAAATAAAAATTAAACATTTATCTCTTTATCTGGCCAATATAGCAATACTATTAGGAGTAGGATTTGTGATTAGTTTGGATATATCCTAAACAACTAAGGATTGGATAGTTTTTGGTGATGAGCCAACTACATATATAAATAAAGGTGTTTGGGGTCCCTAATGCCATCATCAAATTCATACAGAAGGAATCCATTGTCTTGAGAGATTGAGAGGTATTGGAAAGACTCCCAGTACGCAGGAAATAGGAAGAAGAAAGAAGAAGGTGCTGCATCAATGGCCGGAGGTAAGAAATTCAATCCGGTTTCCATTATAACTATATTTGATTCGATTCTATGATAGAATGCATTATGATCAAAGATAAAATGCATTACACTATTTGGATGATGTCTTTATTCAAGAAGGATGAGTAATTTTTCACACATCTTTCACATGCCTACCATTAACTATTGAATTAAGTTTTGGTAAAAATCAAATAGTTAATAGTGAGCTATGTATCCTCATCAGCCCCATAAATGCTAGTATAGTATAAATTAGAATGGATCAGTCAATAATTTGCTATAACTTGAGCCATGTTTTTGAATATTTGTTTTGAAGTCATGTTAGAATAAACTTGTGGTAAATAATATGAATAGTGTTCAAGGCAGATATTAGTAAGAGTTCAGTTCAGCCAAAAGACAAAAACCTCAAGTTTCTATAGTGAGGAGTTTGCAAACAACTTATTCATTAATCTATGCTCATAAACACAACCTTAAGTCTCATTATGCAGGCCTATGAATTGAAGACTATTTGCAGGCCAAGGCTAGCTGTGATGTCGGGCATTTTCGCATTGAAGAGAAATAGTGCAATAAGCCAACAATGAATGGTGATCTTCCCATTCACTTCTATATTATTATCATCAAGGCTTTACCTTTTTTTTCTTTTTGGTTGAACAAGACTCACGCCACTTAAATATATTGAATTGCACATTTATTTTTGAAACATCGAACCTACCAACTTAGTCATTGCTAGTGAATAGGTTACTTAAAGTGATAAGCCTATATAGGTTAGGATAAATGATAAGCCTAGACCTATTAAAGTCTTATTAGAACTCTATCTCTTGTACACATCTTTATTATAAATACATATGCTTAACTCATTATGAAACACAACTTCATAATAATATCTTCTCTATCTTTCTCCCTCTAAACCCTAGATATTTTTTCACTTCCCAACCTAACTAAACAAAACTCATCCTCTCTCTTCTTTTTCTCCTTCTTTCTTCTTTTGATGCCGCACGATAGTTTCTATCTGGTGGCAATTTTCGGATTGCATGTTTGGTAGTAAGTATCCAGTGTTTGGATACAGTATTTATGGTAGCTGGTAGTCATCAGTTTTGGTGAAGAATCAGATCTATCTAGAAGCAAGTGCATAAGATTTTAGATCTGTCTAGAGGGTTTCAGAGTGCATGAGGCAAAAAAAACTGGGTTGACAAGCTAGTAAATCAACAAACGGAGGACCTCCTTAGGTAGTGAGTATAGCATATGCACGTAGTTCTAAGTGGTACGTGAGAATAACATGTAGACCATTATGATGGTGCATGGTAGCACATGAGAAGCTTTTCGGCGACATGCTTCCTTTTTCAGCTCCTCCAACAGTTGGCACACCTTCTTGTGTGGTCGAATCTTCAGTTTGGAAGTTCTGCTACATTTTTTTCAATTTTTTTACAATTCTATTGCTATTTTTTTTATTTTTTGGTTGAATAATCTATTATGGCTAACCCCACTTCTGATCTAAGTACAAAAAATAAAAATCTGACCTCTGTGGATGCTGAAAAATCAGAATACAAAACCCTTTTTTCAGATTTAATCCTAACATTGGCTAAAATTACTGATCAAAAGTTAGATGCAGAAGGCTGACAGTATCTTATTTGGAGAAAAGCTGTTGAATACTTCTTGAGGGGATCGAAAAGGCAGATTGCCTAACTTTAGATCCTCTTATAGATGACACCAAAGTTAAATAGATGGTGAAAGATCGACGTTTGTTTAGCTTCTTATGTAATACCTCAGCAAGTGAAGTCGAGGATAATACTGTTCATTACAAAATAGTCAAGGACCTGTGGATTTTGCTTGAGAGGCTGTACTTAGGAAAAGATAATCTACATCAGATATACATTTTATGTGTATCATTGTTTTAGCCCGATGGAAAAGTTAAAACTATTTCACAAATATATTTTGATGTTAATCATCTCTTTGAACAATGGAATACTTTTATTCCTATTACTACGAATATTAAGGAGATAAAGACTCAACAGGAACAACTGGGAGCTTTATGTTTTCTAATGGCTCTATCCCCTGAACTTAACACTACCCATTAACAAATCCTGACTAGTTCTGGACCACTTACACTGGTAAATGCATTTTATCATGTTCTTCAAAACGTCAGAGATATGCCTTCTCAATCTAACACTACAACTCCTAGTGAGTCATCTACCTAAATTAGCTCTGGTACTAGAGAGGGTCGTGGTAGTAGTAGAGGAGGAAGAGGAAGGGGGCATGATTTTAATAATGCCTACATATGTTATTATTGTAAAGAACTTGGTCATATCAAAAAAATATTATCCCAAGTTAAAAAATCACCATCTTGATTTGCACATACTACAACTAGTACTCTTGCACTAGAATTTGAGCTTACTCATGGAATAATAATATTTAAGGAGGAGTATGCTCGATATCTTCAATTCCAAGCCTATCAACAATTGTCACCCATCCAGTCCATTGCCACTATAGTTCAGACAGGTAATCCTACTGTATGTCTCTCTAGTTCCAATACTAGATGGGTTATTGATTCATGTGCTATTGATCATATGATGGGTAATACAGGTATCTTATCTTCCTTTCACAATTTCGGTGCCTTCCATGTTACTTTACCTAATGGGTCTACTGCTACTATTGTTGGAAGTGGTACAGCTAATGTCGCACTTAATATTTCTTTATCTAATGTTTTATGTCTTCCCAAGTTCCCATTCAATTTACTTTCTATCAGCCAATTAACACGTACCTATAATTGTAACATTTTTTTTTTGTGGTTATTGTGTTTTTTAGGATCTTTTGATGAAGAAGATTTTTGGTAAAGGATATGAATCTGGTGGTTGTACATTCTTGATGAAAAAGTTCCTCAGTCAATTGATGCATCTGCTACCCTTACTTCACATCAGTTACATTGTTGTTTGGGTCATCATTGTTTAGTGTATTTTAGGAAATTATATCCTAGTTTAAGTTCTATTTCTACTTTAAATTGTGAGTCATGTCAATTTGCTAAATAATATCATCAGTCTTATATTTCTCAAGTCAATAAATGGGTTACATCCCCTTTTGAGTGAGTACATTCAGATATTTGGGATCCTTATCCTGTTAATTCCAAATTTAGTCATCGTTATTTTGTTACTTTTATTGATGACTATTCAAGAGTTACTTGGCTTTATTTGATGAAAAATTGATTAGAATTGTTTGATATCTTTTATGCCTTTCATGCTGAAATTAAAAATCAATTTCAAACATCAATACACAACTTTCAAAGTGATAATACTAAAGAATACTTTTCAATAAAGTTTTCTTTTTATTTGTCATAGCACGGTATAATTCATCAATCATCTTGTGCAGTTCCTCCACAACAAAATAGGGTAGCTAAAAGAAAAAATCATCACCTATTAGAGATAGTTCGTGCTCTCTTATTTCAAATGAAAGTGCCTAAGGTGTTCTAAGTAGATGAGGTTGCTACAGCTTGTTTTTTTTATCAATAGTATGCTGTCTTCGATTTTGATGGCAGGTACCTTATTCTTTCTTGTTTCCTTCTAAACATTGTTTCCTCTCACTTCATGTATTTTTGGTTGCACATATTTTGCTCAGGATCATCATCCTTAAATTTTTAAGTTAGATCATCGATCTTTGAAATGTGTCTTTCTTGAATATTCTCAAACTCAAAAAAGGGTATCAATGTTATTCCCCTGTATTAGGTCATTATATTGTTTCTTCTGATGTTAATTTCTTTAAGTCCACTTCATTTTTTGGATCTTCTAAGTCTTTTTGCTCGGTGTCAAACTCTAAACTTGTTGATCACCATTTCCTTGTGCATTCCACTCCTCAGAATCCTCAGGTCTCTTATACTAAAACTTGGACTTCTCCTTCCATTAAGTATGTTTACTCTCGTAGAGTGTAGGTACTAGATGTTGTTCATCCTTCTACCATTACTGAGACATTAAGTAGAGCACTTGTTACAGACATCCCATCAGCTTTGTCTCCCTCCCTAGCTTTTTCCTCATAAGATCCGCTTTCTGCATCTTATGATTTTGACTTGCCTATTACCCAACACAAAGGTATTCGTAGTTGCACTAAAAAAGGTACACATAATTACCTTTATCCGATTTCTACCTTTGTGTCTTATTTATCTTTACCTGTCTCATTACAATGCTTTATTGTCTTGTTAGTTTCTATTACTATTTCTAAGTCAGTTTTAGAGGAACTTTCTCATGATGGGTAGTGTGCTACTATAGAGGAAGAAATGATGGCTCTTTAGGCCAATCAGACTTGGGATGTTGTACCTTTACCGCATGGTAAGTGACTTATTAAGTGCAAATGGGTGTTTATTATGAAAGTTAATCCAGATGGTTCAGTTGCTTGGTTGAAAGCTCGCTTAGTGACAAAGGGATATGCTCAGGCTTATGGCATTGATTATTCCAAAACTTTTTCTCCTATGGCTAAGATCACTTCTATTTGTTTATTTATCTCTCTTGTTGCTTCTCAAAACTGGGTTCTTCATTAGCTTGATGTAAAAAATGCTTTTCTCCATAGTGATCTACTTGAGGAAGTATATATCGAGTAACCACCTAGTTTTGTTGCCCAGGGGAAGTATGAAAAAGACAAAGTATGCAAGTTGAAAAAGTCTTTTGTACAGATTAAAACAGTCTCCTCGAGCTTGGTTTGGAAAATTTAGTGATGTGGTCATAGAATTTGGGATGTAGAAAAGTGATCATGATCATTTTATTTTCTATAAACAATCAAATTCTAGTTGTATTCTTCTAACTGTCTATGTGGATGATATTGTGATTACTGGCAGCAATAGTTTGAGTATTTCAAAATTGAAGACTCTTCTCCAAACCAAATTTTAGATTAAGGACTTAGGAGCACTTCGGTACTTCTGAGTATTGAGATTGCTAAGAATAAGCAAGGATTTTCTTGTCATGGAGAAAATATGTGCTCGATCTTTTGAATGATACAGGTTTGCTTGGGATCAAACCATGTGATAACCTTATGATTACAAATGTTAAGCTTGGATTGGAAGTTGGAGAACTACTAGAAGACCTAGAATGACACAGACGATTAATGGAAGAATTGAACTATCTTACTATTATTAGGCTTGACCTTTCTTTTCTAGTTAGTGTAGTAAGCTAGTTCATGAATTCTCCAAGAATCTCACATTAGGATACAGTTATTCACATATTAAAATATCTGAAGAAGGCACTTGAGCATGGAATCTTATACAAAAATCATGGCCATTGTAGAGTAGAAGGCTTTTCTGATGTAGATTGGGCAAGATGTCCTATGGACCAAAAATCTATTTCAAGATATTGTGTGTTTGTTGGTGAAAATCTTTTTTCCTGAAAAAGTAAAAAAAACAAGTTATTGTATCTTGATCAAATCCAGAATCTAAATATTGAGCCATAGCTCATATTATATCTGAGTTTGTGTGGATTTCTTACCTTCTTTGTCAACTTGGGATTAAGTCCTTTGAAATTATGCAGTTGTAGTGTGATAATCAGGTTACCACTCATATTGTTACAAATCCAATTTTTCATTAGCGAATAAAGCCTATATAAGTTGATTATCATTTTGTTAGGCAGAAGCTCTAAGAAAGAATAATCAATTTTTGACATATTAAAATTGGAGATCAACTTGCTGACTTATTTACCAAGACACTTACGAAAAAACGGGTTAATGATATTTATAACAGACTGGATATATTTGATATTTATACTCCAACTTGAGAGGGAGTATTAATGAATAGGTTAGTTAAAATGATAAATATATAGAATAAGTGATGAACCTATATAAATTAAGATAAATGATAAATCTAAACATAGATATATTTAAGGCTAGTCCATTCTCAATTTCCACGAGTATGAATCACGCCAAAAACTATAGATATATTCATGCTGGAACTGGGGTTTTCTGTCTACTAGTAATATGTTATATGTTGTAGGCGGGGTCATCTGTTTGTGTCCGTAAAGAGAGCTAGAATTTCATTGCCAACACTAGCTGATTCAGACGCAATCTTAAGTGGGCTATTGCCGTCAATATCTGGGGCATGCGGATTGGCTCCCCTGAAAAAAAGAAAGAAGAAAAAGTAGACTGTGAGTGGATTTGGCAACCTCAGATTATAAACACGACATATCAGAAGTTCAGGAAAAAGGGAAACGGAGGGGAAGGAAAGGAAATGAAGGGTTATATTTTCATTTTTAGTTCAGAGGATAGCTCTTCTTCCCCTCCATTCTTCTTCATTGAAAGAAGCCATAAAAGCAAAGAAACAGATAGAGGCAATAATGCAATCACCTCGCAACAAGCAATCTGGCAGTTGCAGTCTTCCCTCTGATAACACAATAATGCAGCGGTGTTTGACCTCTTGAATCAGAAGCATTTATATTTGCACCATGCTGCAGGAGCAGCTCCACCAGTCCAGCATCAGCAGTTAGGCATGCCAGGTGAAGCAAACTAGAACCTTCTTCTATGTCTTGCACTGGCTGATTTTCACTTTTGCATGGCGAATTGGAATTTCTTGAAGAAGGTGAGTTAAAGGAGTTATCTGTAAGGTAAGTAATTAGTTATTGACAACTTCTGCTTTTTCAACAGAAAAACATTTCTTGGAGTTTTAAGAGACAAGATGGCTTACCATATGGTTTCCCACTGATAGAGTTGACATCCACATCTGACCTGACAATATGACGGTACACTGCTTTCTTGTCATTGGCACGAACACTTTCCCACACCTGTTGTTCCAATGAATGGAGATGATGCTGGTTTTGATTTTTCTTCATTTGCCGAACAAAAACCTTCTCAGAATACTGCAGTAAGAGAAGGCATGGCCGTTCTATCAAGATATATGAGATGATGAAGAAGTTTGAAGGACTCTTGATGACTTTTGAAGGACTCATTAACTATAGATATTTCTTTTTAAGCAGGACATACTAATAGTAACAGGAAAGGGAAACTTATGTTTTTCCTTAAAATTACCTTTGCATGAATGTACCTCTCCTTCAATGAAATAGGATCATCATGGCCAGGTTTGCTTGCATGAAATGGCTTGTTTCTGTTGCCCTTGGATGAACTATATTACAGGAGCACTTATTAGTATGCGATAAAACATATAATTCCATCCATTTTGGCTTCACTTACCCAACACGTGTCTCATCAACTGGCGAAGTGTTCGTTGAATGCAACAGCTCCTCCCAAATCGAGTTTGCAAAGAGATTGCCCAGTGACTGAAACATTGTTATGACAGAGGGGTCCCAGACTTTCACATCAAGTGTCAGTGATCTTACCTGCAAAAGATGAATTCCACCTTAGCTTTTAAGAGTGAACACTGAATAGAAAAAGTTTCTCATCCCTTCCTTCCAATGATAATAAAATCACTAAGAAGAAATGGATAAAAAATACAAATTACTACAAACAATACCGTCCAAAAAAAAAAAAAAAATTGGAAAAACGACGAGTTGACAAGACTAGAGGCATCTCAACATGAAATTGTATAGTTACAGGTTCAACCACAACTGCTTACTTTTGATATGTGTACACCAAGGTTACGATGAACACCGGAACATTCAATGCATACAAGAATGCCAAGGTTTAAGGATGCCCAATCTGGTTCAGGGTTACCACAATCAGCACATCTGTCATTCCCGCTTACCCTTCTAAGCACATCAATTGGCTTTTCACTTTTTGCAGCACTGCATTTATGTGATTGCATACTGCTAGATGCATGTAAATGGTTATTAGAGGTGATGTTCTTGGATGCATGTTCCTCAATCACTGCCCCATCACTATCTTGAAGACTTTCCAACTTATCAATCTTGCGGATAGGGCAAAAGTCACCACTTTGTGAATCAGCTGTAAGAGGCTGTCATATAATTGTTTTATTACTATAATAATTGTTATTAGTAATCTCACTGAGAGGCTTTTTTTTTTAAGCCAAAAATCTAGTATGTACCGTTTCTAATGTCTGGACACTCAACAAGGAGGCAATCACTCCAGTAATCTTTTCCATCCAATCCATCTGGTCGAGTGCATTTTCTGCCTGCATTGCTTTGCATTAGTATCTTCAGAAGTAAGAATAAAAGACTGAACTATGTGTTCAAGAAATCTTTGAATAACTAATTACCTGCAAGGTGTAGCTTTTAGATGGTGAAATAATCCTGAAGCAGAATCTCAAGTCTGACTGATCAGCATCAGCCTTAATCGTTGATGTAAGGAGGTTCACTGCATGACGTGCTACAGATCTTTCATCATGAACACCCCCATGGTAATGAGAAGAAAGCCACCGGCTCAAAATCCCAGAACCATTTTCAGTGGCACTATTCCTCTGTGCAGATGGTTGACTACTACTCTGGAATAGTACACGCAACACTTACTAAGTAAGAGAAGCTGATAAAATGAACACTGCCTAGCTTTAGAGTATTGCAAGTTAACTTCCAGTTGGCAACTTACATATGACCAATTCCATGGTTTGCGATAGTAGTATAGCATTCCTCGGCTGTCAAGCACGAAATACCTTCTCTTCCAGTCAGCCCTCAGATTTGAGGACCGCTTTGAAAGATATCCTTGTCGAATAATTTGAACCTAAAATGGTGCTTTTTTCAGATAAAGAGATGCTGATGCAAAGGACACAGAAACATAATATGTGCATTTTAATAAGATATTTTTCACATAAAGAGGCAATGATGTTAGAAAATACTTTTCCATTTGCTGCAGATTCCAACACTGCATCGGCCACTTCATTTGAAATCTTAGAGAATTGCTGCATAGAATCACCACTGGGAGAACTACTAAGGCCATTTACAGACAGTCTGCTTTCTTGATCAAGTTGTCTTCTGTACTCTTGCATTTTTTCATTGATAGTAATTTGCTCCTTATTGTAACTTTCTCTTGACTGTTGTGCATAAGCCAAAACCTGCAACCTAGAAGAGTTGAGGATTTTGGCAATTCCCCGAGGTATAAGTGAAATTTGAAAAGAAACAAGAGTTTACAGATCCCCAATGGCTTTAAATGATTCCCACCTTTAATCCATGCCTATCTAGATTCTCATTTTATCCATGGAATGACAGTAAATTATTTTTCAGTATGAATTATTGATAGAAGAAATAGGCACCTTGGACACATCAAACGCCATCCTCCACCTCCCCATTCAAAAAATTAAGAACATTAATTGAAATATTCAACCAACAATTTTTTTTAAAATGCCGTGATGTGATTGATATTTTTCAGATCAAGGATGATCCTATAAAGCATTCAAGGTTTGAATTTTAAGGAAGTAGACTATACAAATAAATAGTAACATGTTACTCTAACTTAATTGTCAGATGGTTGATGACCCTTGATGCCCACTGGATTATGCTTTTAGAAGAATTAAAAGAAAACACCTACTGTTTATGGCAAAAAAAAAAAAAAAACTGTCTATTTTATGACTACCAACAATCAAGTTAAAAAGCAAGAGAGCTAGTAACAAACCTCGCTGATGAAAGGTTCCATCTGATGCAATAGTTGATATCCCTGCAACATAAAGAATTTTCAGAAGCAGTGGAAGTGCCATAGTATTAGTAACTATTATAACAGATCATATTTTTTAATACAAGACCACGTCATATACCTGTTGAAAGTACCGAAGATGAGCATCCATAATTCCAGTGACAGCGCCCAAAAATTCAAACTTCTTCTTGGCCTCAACAGTATTAAGAACACTAACCTGGATATTGAAATATGAAAGGTAGATAAATTTGAACACATACGACTTGTACTCTTATCAGAAACAACATGCCTTGAGAAATTGAAATTACCAGATTAAAGCGGGCTTCCTCAAATGAGGATCTTGCATTTCGTAATTCCTGGAATGTCTCTACCAAATTAGATTTAAAATGATCATGGTAAACCATGACAAAATCTCAATTTCCTTTTTCCCTCAAATTTGATGTCATAAGTATTAGACATACCTCTTCTATAACAGTGGCAATATCAGTCTTGGTGCTCTTTCTTAATGACAGAAACTTATCACGTGCCTACAAAATAGAGATTGCATGAGTTATGACCAAAGATATGTCAATGAAACTTTGTATCTTTTTTTCCTGTTACCCTTGATTTATTCCTGGATTAAAAGTTGTACTTAGACATGCATCTCACTCCTTGGATTCAATGCAACAAGTTGAAATTCTAGCAGGCGAGAATAGTTTAAAAGATCAATTGCGAAAATTTGTGGTCTAATCCAGGAATAAACAAATTGAAACTTCAACCAGACTACTACAAGGTCTTTCCAGTTACTTCCTATTTATTTACATCCAGTAAATACACAAACAATTTTCTCCCATTCAGTACAAACAAAAACATTTCCCCTCTCAGTAGTTAGTAAGTATACATAGAAGCATCAATAAGCAAAACTCGTTTAGAGACCAGGAGATGCAAAACCCTAGTGAAGGAGCATACAAAATACCCAGCAACAACCAAGGCTATTCTTAAACCTGAGAATCATATAACTCAGGACGTACAAACATACAAGCAGAATTAAAGAATCCATGCATGCATAATTCATTTTATTGTTCAACTTTCATAGTCATAGGCAAATGAGAGGCACCTGGTCATATACAAGCGAGGCCTTGTCAAAACGCTTCCTAGCTTCCTGCAAGCATCACTTAAAACATTAAAAGAAAAAACAACTGCTACACCAGTGACAGGAAGACAAATATACAAATATTATATTGTATATAAAACCCAACTGCCGTACTATTAACCCCTCTAAAAGAGTTGTCATTTATTTGAAATCCACTGGTGGCACTGTTCACCATTCCATAGTCTTATAATTGTTAGTAAATAAGTTAATTAAGTTATAAACTTAAATAGGTCAATAAGTCATGGGTCTATTATAACCCTACTCCTTATACATATTTTTCAATACAAATAGATATGCCTGCCTCATTGTAAAGCAATAGCTTCAAAATTCTATCTCTCTTAACATGGTATATAGAGCCTCCTAAAAAAAACCTGGATATCTTTTTTCTCTACTCTAGCCTAATCAACAAACCTAACCTTTTTCTCCTCCTCCTTCTCCTCCTTTCTTCCTTGATGCCATGAGTCACAGTGGTTTTAATTTAGCGGCAATCCTAGATTGCATGTTTGGTAGAAAGTATCCAGCATTTGGATAGGAATTTTTTGGTGGCTGCTAGTCGTGGGTTTTTGATGAAAACACTTATGTCTAGAGGGGTTTGGTGTGCTTGAAGTGGTGGGTGGCAGAACTAGGTTGATCGGAGGGTAGATTGGGGACCAAAGAATGGCTCTAGGCAGCACGTGCACTATACATACCTTATTTTGGGTGGTGCGTGAGGCCCACACACAAAGAAGATCGATGGCGCGTGGCACTGTTTCCAGCAACATCCTTCTGATGGCAGCACCTCCGGTGGATTTTGAACCTTCCTGTGTGGGCAATTTTGCAGTTTGTTCACTACATCTATGATTTTTTAATTTTTTGGTATTTTCTGGGTAATTTTTTAACAATTTCTGGTAGAAGTCTTTGTCATGGATGCTTCGGCCTCTGATTATGCTGCCAATAGTAAAGATTTGATCTTTAGGGATGAAAGAAAATTGAAGATTAAAATGCTCTTCTCAGATTTGATCCCAATCTTTGGTAAAATTATTGACCGAAAGTTGGATGCAAAAGGCATACAATATCTTTTATGGAAAAGAGTTGTTGAGTACTTCTATGGCGGTATTGGTAGACCAGATCATCTCACTTCAGATCCTCCTATAGATGACACAAAAGATAAATGGATCATGGAAGACCGACGTTGGTTTGGTGTGGCTTCTTGTGTAATACCTTGGCAAGTGAAGTCAAGGATAATACTATTCACTGCAAAACAGTCAAGGAATTGTGGACATTCCGTGGGAAAATATCTCACAAATTTATTCTGATGTCAATTGTATTTTTGAATAGTGGAATGCTCTTATTCCTATCACCACTGACATTAAGGCGATGTGTACTCAACGGGAACAATTGGAAGCCTTCCATATTCTGTTAGCTCTACCACCTGAACTTACAATTGCTTACAAGCATAGATGCTTTCTATTGTATTCTTCGAGTAGTTGGAGATGTGCCTTCTTATCCTACAACTCCTAGTGTCATCTACTTTGATTGGATTTGGTATTCGAGGGGGTCATGGTAGTACTAGAGGAGGAAGAGGGCGTGATTCTAATAAGAGAGCCTAGTCATATCAAAAGGAATTGTCCCAAATTGACTGGGAAAAATGCTCCACCATCTCGGTTTGCACACATTGCCAATAGTACTCCTATACAAGAGCACGAGCTCACTTGAAACATAATCTTGTCTGAAGATGAGTATGCTCAATACATTCAATTCCAGGCCTCTCAACAGTCATCACCCACCCAATCTATTGCCACTATGGTTTAGACAGATAATCCTATTACGTGCCTTTCCAATTCTAATACTAGATAGGTTATTGATTCAACGGTAACTAATCATATGAAGAGCAGTACAAGTATCTTGTCTTTTTTTCAAAACTCTTCTACCTCATGTTATTTTAGCAAATGGGTCCATTGCTTTTGTTGTTGGAAGTGATATAATAAATGTTGCACCTAATATTTCTCGGTCTAATGTTTTGTGTCTTCCCAAGTTCTCATTTAATTTACATTTTGTTAGTGAATTAACACGTACCTATAATTGCATTGTTTCATTTTTCTTAGTTATTGTGTTTTTCAAGATCTTTTGATAAAGAAGATTTTTAGTAGGAGATATGAATCTGGTGGATTGTATGTGCTTGATAAAAAATTCCTCAGCCAATTGTTGTTAATACCCTCACTCTACATAAGCTAAATTGTCGTTTGGGTCATCCCTGCTTAGCATTTTAAAAAAAATTGTGTCCTAGTTTGATTTTCTATTTGTACTTTAGATTATAAGTCATGCCACTTTGCTAAACAACATCATTGGTCTTATGTTCCTTGAGTCAAGAAATGGGGTTGCATCCCTTTTTGAGTTAGTTCATTTAGATGTTTGGGATCCTTGTCCAATTGTTTCAAATTTGATTATCATTACTTTGTTACTTTTATTGATGATTATTACAGAGTTACATGGCTTTATCTAATGAAAAATCAATTAGAATTATTTGCTATCTTTTGTGCCTTCCATGCTGAAATTAAGAATCAATTTCAAACATCTATACGCAACTTGCGAAGTGATAATGCTAAAGAGTATTTTTTAGCACAATTTTCCTCATCTTTGTATATCAATCATCTTGTGCAATCACTCCAATACAAAATGAAGTAGTTGAAAGAAAAAACCATCACGTAATGGAGGTTGCCTATGCCCTCTTATTTTAAATGAAAGTGTGGAAAAACAAGCTGCCCGTCTCCTTACTTAGAAGAAGATATTTTAGGAGAAATTATAGGAGATAAACATTGAGATTTATATTTAGAAAATAGTCAACTAACCAGCCTTATCATATCCCTT
>JANHAO010017326.1:0-14019 GCA_026873985.1 Saraca asoca
CTTTTCTTTTTCAACTTTCTTCACTCTTCAGTTTCTTCGATCGCCGGCGACTTCCGGCCTTCACCTCCATCTTCTAGTAGTCCAGGCTTAGCCCCCACTGGTTTAAAATCCTGCGTCCGCCACTGAAGTCAACCACAATTCGACATTTCCTTTTACGCTAATATAATTTAGTATCCATGCAATAAAATCACTCCCTCTTCATATATAATCTCCCAGTAACTTAAGTCTATCTTTCCCTCCATTCATTCAACCCAAAATAACTTACCAGAAGCAATGCACTGCTAGAAATTGTCATTCATCATCCATCAATACATGGGAAAAACTAGGGCATGCATAACCACTGACAAAAAAATTCAACTAAATCATTCTTGATGTTACATGGTATGATCACAAATTCAGCCTACTCTAGAAAACATAAGAGTAAGGACACTATCAAAATTGTACTTGAGTCTTCTGCTTTTTTCTTCTTTCCTAAACACACCGAGAGTAAACCCAACATTCAATTCAGCTATATTTCCATAAATTTCTAGTCTTTTATCATAATTACATATATCTATAATGAAATGAAGCTCACTGAATTTCCAAAACTGTGGTTTGTTCTTACCAGGCCTATCCTCGATAGCAGAGCCAAATCCACTTCCACTACTACTCGACTCATCACCAGCAGCAAAACAAACAACTCCATCAGAAATTGTATGCCTCCGCGAGACACGTAAACTCAACCTCGGACTATTGGACGAATTGTCGACAGAAATAGATGTGACCCGGTTCTGGATCGATCCGAGTTGCCTGAAACAGCAACTATGGAGCTCCAAGTGAGGAAGGATATTCAAAGCAGCAATACTCGTGCTTCCCTTGCCTCAGCTCAGCTACTGTTTCTGCGTCTGGTCGTTGAGCATGAACAATATTCCTATTTCTTTCTTGGATAGTACCAATTAGGATGAATGACTCATACTACTCACCAACGATTCCAGACCAAGTTGCAAAAGTCTGATCGATTTTAAATGAGCCAGACTTAAATGAATCAAGCTTCATTGATGTGTCAGTTGAATAATATATATATTTTAAAATAATAGATATTAAAAATTGTATAGATTTTTTATATTATTTTTAAATCTATATTTGTATTGAAAAATTATATATATATATATATATATATTATAAGTGTCTATTATTATATTTATTATAAGTTTTTAATGTAAATTTTAATTTCTTATTTAGATTTTCCTATTTGTTTATTATTATTTGTTTATCTATGAGCTTTTGAAACTTGATATACAAAAATCAAAAAATAAAATCTTAATTAATCTTTAAAAATTAAGTCTTTTTTTATGTCTAATATATATTTTTTAATTTAATTTTTTATTATTTTTATTAAAATTTTCCTTTTTATTATTAAAATATTTATCCTCTCTTATTAAATTATATTTTCTTATAATTAAATAAATATTTTACAAGATAGTAAATAAATTATTATTCTTATTTGATTTTAGGGGATGAAAATAGAATTTTGGCTTCAAGAAAGATTAAGAAGCTAAAAATATAATTAAATCAAATATTATTATTCACTTTTTTTTTTTCATTTGAACGAAATTAAATTTTGGATTAAAATTAATT
The DNA here is from genome assembly GCA_026873985.1 of Saraca asoca. NCBI lineage: Eukaryota > Viridiplantae > Streptophyta > Magnoliopsida > Fabales > Fabaceae > Saraca > Saraca asoca. The sequence goes on from JANHAO010017326.1 coordinate 1,618, forward strand.
TGATTTTGATTTTAAGGAGATCAAAATAGAATTTTATTTTTTAAGAGGATCAATACAATTGATTTATATTTTAGGGAAAAAAATATAATTAAGCATTTATTTTATAATTAAATTGACTCATTATTATATGAAATGTGTCACTTGTATACATAATCTTCTTACAATATTTTTACATTTGTATGTATGATACAATCCAACTCAATCAAATCTCATTTATTTTAAATAAATGATCTAATATTTAATACTCCGTCAAGTTTTGGATTTACCTTAAGATGTTCTTTGGTGGGCACTTGCAACATGGCACAGTATGTACACCCAATGCCTCGTTGACAAGAAACACTTATCCAAAACTTCAAAACTTATCACGCTCCAACTTTGGACTGTGACGGGCATAGAAGCCATACCGTAATGGCTATGTATCAGCCTTACACTACACTTGAATTTGATGAAATCACATAAATCACAATGAGCTTTTATTTCATAAGAAAACTTGAGAGAAGAAGTACTCAATTTTCTTTTATGAAACTCATTTTTATAAACTTTTCAAAAGATTTTTACAAAAATTTTAATAAAGTTTCTTCTGTTTTTCTATGTTTTCTAGGGTCACTAATCCTTAATACAATTTGCTTTGTAATACCAAAATTCCTCACACAAATCCCAATTTACAAAATACTATAATATGCAAAACGTAATGACTTAATTCATATACATATGACATTGTACACCGCAAAAATATTTCTCCAAGAGCTATGTCTTCAATCTCCACTGAGATGATCTTCAAGGTTACAAGCCAATTTACAACCTAAAACATCTTTTTAAGGGGAAAGAGAAAAAACATAGTGAATTCCAACAAAATCCAATAAATAAATCACTTACCACCTAAAGCTATCATATTAATAATTAAGTGTTCATACACTTAATTTATTTTCAAATTAACAAAATTTTCCAACATCAAACAAAAGACTACCAGTAACTTTACACTTTTGCTAAGGCAGTGATAACAATTTTAGGATGATCAACAAGTGATACACAAACCATCTCAATGAGTAGCTATAGAACAACGGGAAACATATCCTTATAAGTGGAAGTTGAACTCCCTAAGCTTTATTTATGGGAAGTTTTTATCTAATACAGTAATAAACACGATCACATAACCATTTCATGTATTTACAAAGAGAAACTTAGTTTGTTGGCACCTTCAGTGGCATAGTGGCACCCGATGTTGCTTTGGGGTTTTTTCCTACTTCAGTGTCTTGGGTTTGAACCTAGGGCGTTGCGTTTGTGTATTAAGTGATTTGCCACTATAGTTATCACAAAAAAAAAAAAAAGAAGAGAAACTTAGTTCACCTGAATTTATTCAACATTCAATTCACAAGAATTTCTATAGCTAAATATAAAGCAATATGCTTCACACCATTCTATTTGCAATTAACTCATAAACACTTTCAATGACTAATTGTAAAACTACATAAATCACAACATTTCATTTACAACCAATTCATAAGTGGTTCAATGACTAGTCATAACACAACATGAAACAAATCACTCCAAATTGGAATTTGACTCATAAGTCACTTTCATTTGGTAACTTTCTTTACCTGCAAAATTTTGAATACAATTTCAATTCTCCATTCTCCTTATCTATCCACCAATTTACCTCTCCTTATCACTCCAACAATTTGATGGTTATATCATATTCAATTTCAATTACATGTGGGGAGTTACCCAATGAATTATGTTTAAGAGTCCGATTTCCAATTTAGACACAATTTAACAAGGCAATTATCAATTCATGACTCACTATATTCAATCATAAGAAAGAACAACCCTTATTCAAGAAATAATCATATCACATCATACTAATCAAGAAGCTAATTCACAATCACATCACAATTGTCACATCTAACATTCAATTGATTTCCAAAAGACAATTCCATTACCAACAATAGGGCAATAGCAATATTTTCAACTACCTTCTAGAAACATTATTATTATAGGTACATAAGCACTTCAACACTTAATCCACTTCTGATTTGAAAAGAATACACATGCAAGACCATGACATTATACTATAAACTAATTATTCAATCCACACAAGCACATACATAACCTTTACTTTATGTCCTAATTACAAACTAGTGCATAAATATTAACATAACATTTACTAACCTTCATTACTAATACAACTCAACTGGTTTATGCCTTGGACAATTAGTGGCACATAACCCACACACCTATTTAATTATATATAAGAAATAATTCAACTGTTTATTTCTATTCACACCTATGGTGTCATATGTAGGAATCAATTTAACTACTTTCTTTTATTTATTCCTATGAGAATCGCATATAAAAAACACTACAACTAGTTATTCTTATGCACACACTTACACAAACATACAATTACACATTCATTATTTACTATTATGCATCATTAATAGCTTAACAATTTCTATCTTGACCACTAAATAATACAGAGTCCATAGGGCTTTCCAAAGAACACACACATACTCAATCAAAATTTCAAAAGCAACCCAAAGTAAGGATAGTCAAATCCATCAACACACAACCTATTCCATAAAGTTCAAACTCAACTAATTTCAAAATTCAACTCACTACTAAATCAAATTTAACCATATTAGAAATTTAAATGACCTAACATCAATTTAGGCACATGAAATATAAATTATTCACTCATGCCACAAACAAGGAATTTAAATTTACATCTAGCTAGATATGGTAGTACATAACATAATTATAAGGGAAGTGAGTGATTTATTCACGTTGGTATGCTTCTTATAGAGAAAAACTTTTTTTTTCCACAAGAGAAACATTGATTGCAAATGGTGAATTCCAAGCCATAAAAAATTTGGGAATTTGGATTCACTCTTGCATTTGGCATAATCACAAATAAGATCAATCTCCTAAATAAATCCAAACTTTCCTATAACTAGTTTCACATTTGCTAGTCTAGAACTACTAAGTCAAAACTTTACAATTTAAAGCATCAAGGATACATATATAAAGTTTTTCTCCATTTGAGTTAAGAATTGGACATAACTTTGCTAGGTGTGACCCAATTCTTTACCAACTTGTTGTTCCACCAAGCAACAAATCAAAATTCCCAAATTTATGGGTTAGGGCTTTGGTGAGGAAAAAAAGGCTATAGCAAGTTTGATAGGATATACTTAGAATTATAAAATGTTTTTGTTGTGGGTAATCTTGGAATCATATAAATGGGCTGGTAAAAGCCCAATGGACAAGTCCAATTGACAAGGACCTAGTTCATCCAGGATTAAGGTCATTGTAGCAAGGCATCAGGTTGCTAAATGCGAACTTAGATCACTGGTCAATAAGGGTTAAAGCAGTGACATCAGGTCATTGAGGATGAGGCCTAGCCCATAGCTTGAAGCACACTTCCTCAGCCATCAGGTTGTTGAGGATGACAATTGTAACACCCCAGCTATTATAAATAGGGATTGAAATCATTGTACAAGAAAAAAAAAAGAAAAAAAGGAAGATATATTGTTACTCTGTTAAAATATATAGAGAAATGAATAATCATAGATGTTAGCATTGATTTAGGTCGAATCACGTAAAAACTTCTAGTATTATATTTTTTTTTCTCTTTCTCTCTCTCTATCTTGTAATTTTACAATCTTAATTTGTAGTTTGGGGCTTTGAACTTTAGTTGACTGGATTCAAATGTTAACATTTTGGCGCTAGTGGGAGGGCCTTAAATTGCATTCTCCTTGATTTTCCATCCAATTACGATGGCTAGAGGAAGAATTACCAGGAGTTCAGATGCTGTAATTGACCAACCTGTGGGTCACATGGAATAACAGTGGGATGTATTACCAGTTGGAAGCCTAGTTCTTCCTATAGTAGGCACTTCTACTTTCCCCACCATAGTTACTACCATTGGCATGCCCCCATTGGCCTCTCACTAGCCTGCTGCTATTGTTCCTGGGACTAATGGAATGCAAGTGTGGCATCAACATCAGGAAGTGCTTGAGAACACAGTGAGAGAGCTGGCTGAGGCAGTTAAGGCATTAGTTTAGGCATAAGCCCAAGGTGCATAAAAGTAAGTTGAGGTCATTGTACCCAGACAAGTACTCCAACAATCACGAAAAGGAGCTTAAAAGGATAAGCCAATTAGATAAGTACTTCAATGCACTCATTCAGTTCATTCTTCCAACTTACGGCTAAGATGGGAAGTCCACTGGGCTTGAGAGGATAATAGTGGAGATAATCAGCAATGTTGGGGTTTGCATTGAGTTAGAGGCTCGAACAGGACCAGTTAGGGGCATATTTCAAATTGATACTTGTTAGGTCACGAGCACAGGAGAAGGCATAGAACGTTAGATTGCCGCTCCCATGACCAGGGAAGTATAAGGAACCAGCAATCTTTCAGCCATCGATCTGAGGCATAGGACCAGATGGTAGAAAAGCTGCTTCAGAGGGTACAACAATTAGAAGAATGCCTTCGGGCTTAGGATTGTCAATATTGCTATAAGGGTAAGATGCCATTCACTAGAGAGATCGAGACAAAGTCTCTCTCTCACAGGTTCAAGATTTTCACTATCCCGTAATACAATAGGGATAGTGACCCATACGACTACCTAGATGCATTTAATGTACAGATGAATATTCAGACAACCAATCCTTGGTTAAGTGCCATGTCTTTCCAGCCACTCTAGGAGGCATACCTCGAACATGGCTCAGGAGTCTCCCAGCTTATAGCATTGACAGTTAGGAAAAGTGCCAGAGAAGATTCATCAACCAGTACAAAGCACTAAGAAGGTAGCTCGCACCGTTCTACCACCTCATAATGATCTTTTAGTGACAGAACGAATCATTGAAAGACCATATCACCAGGTTCAAGTGTGAGGTCAATAATATAAAGAATTCCTTAGATGAGAATATCCTGATAATGATCTCAATGAGACTGAGCAAAGATGGAAAGTTGTATGAAAGCATATACAAGTCTCTAGTTAAAGGCTTGGACGAGTTTTTTGAGCAAACTGCCAAAGAGATCTAGTGGAAGGAGACCTTTGGCCTTAAAAAGTCAATCAGAAAGACAAGATAAGTAGCTTCCAACAAGAGAAAAAAGAGGAACAATTGCGAGAATGGCAAGGAGAGTTAGAAGGATGGCTCTGATAATCAGGTTGCAAAGAAGGTTAGGGATGAGTGACCTCAGCGTTAAGGTCGCCATGACAACTATAGTGTCCTATCAAATACATAGGATATGATATTTGCAATAGAGAAGAATAGGGAGAACTTCAGGAAGCCCAATCCTATAAGGACTCCTAACAGGTTCAGAAACAAAGACAAGTTTTGTGCCTATTATAATGAAGTTAGACACAATACTTTGGATTGCTAGGCTCTCAAAGATGTGATTGAGGATCTGATCAAGAGAGATCACTTGAGAGATTATGTGGTGTGATTTACGGGATAGTGACCTTAACAGCCCCAGCAACCAGTACAGCAGCAGCCCCAATGGGCTTCTAATCAAGAGCCAGCATCTATAGTGAGAACCATAATCATGATTTTGTAATGTTATTTAGATATTAATAAAAGCACCTAAATTTGTCCTCAAATTTTTGTCTATGTTTACTAATAAATTTTCAACAAAGTATTATACAGGAAGTGAGCTATTTTCATGGTCAAAAAAGCCATAGTCTGCTAGTTAGGGCCCATTCAAGTCGACCTAAGAGTCGTTGTTTATGGCTTATTGAGCATTTATCATAGTTCTAACCCAAATAAAGGGGACAAGATCAAAAAGGGGAAAGGATCGCTCTCTCTCTTGAAATTCTTGAAATTAAAGCATTCATGTTGAATGTAAACATGCATGGCGATTGCTTTCTCTCTTGAAATTCTTAAAATTAAAGCATTCATGTTGAAAACAGAGGTAAAATATGCAAAAATGTTAAATGTAAACATGCATGGTGATGACATAGTAAAAACCATGATGTAAATAAAATAAAAAATTGAACAGCAGAAGTAGACTAAGAAAGAGATGAACTTACAAAATTTTATTGATGGTTGAAGATGATTACAACTTTTGAGAGAGAAGGTATTGAGGGAAGAGAAAGGTTATAAGAGGCATATTGATATTACAAAGGTTGGAGTTACAATTCTAGGCCATGCCTTGCCTATTGATATTACATCTATTTATAGTATTGAAAAGCATCTGGACTTCAAACTTCTCTTGAATTTGTTGAAAGAATCTTTGGACTTCAAAGCATTCTCGAATTGGGTTGACGGACTTCACACTTTATTGATTTGGCTTCATATTCGGACTTATCTAAATTCTTGATAAGGCTTAACTTTTCTTGTAAACTTTTGATAAAGCTGGTCCCACTTCTTGATAAAGCTTATCCTTTTACTGAATTATTGATAAGATAGGTCCCACTATTGTCAGAAAATCTTGAAGATTATCCTAGCTCTTGATTAATCAAACTGATTAAGATTTATTCCATAACAATCATCTTCATTTTCTTGAGTATTGAAGGCTGATTGAATTTCATTTCCCTCCTCTTTATCACTGTCTATTTGGGACAGAGTTTCAAGGAGTTTCTTCTTGAATTCTTGCTTTGATGAGGTTTCTGTTATTTAAGCAGAAAACTTACTTTTTAAAGTTAAGAAATTACTTAAACTAGGAGACACAACTCCCATCTGAGGATTGATCTTGAAATATTTTAGAACTGCTGATGAATCAGTAAATTCTATCTTGAATTTGTTCCACCATTTGACTTTGAATTCTTTTGCAAGACTGAGAGAACATGGATCGGGATATTCTTTGATATAAGTATAATCCTAGCAAAGGATCCATGCTATTATGAAATTGATACAGAATAGTAATAGTTTGTCTATTTCTTAATTTATTTTTGAGGAAAACAGATTAAAGTTTTATTCAATTTTGACATAAAATTTTTTTAGAATTGGCCCATATATTTTAAACCATTTTGAAAACCAAGCAGGAAGATTTTTTGAACAAGTTGGAAAAAACTGAATAAACTAGGAGTGGGCATAATTGTTGTAAAATAAAATATTGTACCAAGCCTGCTTATAATCTTCATAATTATAACTTTTATGCTGAAAATCTACTTGAAATTTTTTGTGAGTGAAAGGAGAAGATAATTTCCAATCACTTGGACTAAGAACCTAGAAAATCTTGATTGTTGAAAAGGCTATTTTATTTGGGTCAGTGGGGTCAGCTTTATGAGTTAATGCTATTGACTGTGTTTGTATTAGAATTAGCTCATAAAACTCTCGAGTTTTTCTAAAATTATCTGGAATATAATTCCAGTCTTGAGGTAGGATATTTTGAGCTGTTTCTCTTACTGAAGACGCCTTCTGAAAATCCTCTATCACTATTATTGGTATCTTGATATCTTTGACAACATAACCTGTATTTTGTACATAATCGGGAAGGAGAAGAGGGTGAAAGAGAAGAGGTAGCTGCCTCTAAATGATTTCTTAGAGAGGTTGGTATTGATCTGAGAGTAACAAATCTATTTTAAGTGGGAAGGATAGTTGATCCTTTTGAAGGTCGAATTATTGAAGTATTGGTAGTTGTTGAGCTGGGAGATTTCATAACATAGTCTACTATGGTTCTTTTAGGAGAAGGAGTAGAAGGACGCATGATGCATATGTATAAAATGCTTTGTAAAACTTGATATTCATAGTATTGAGATCATATGCTTTATATGGAAAACTTTTGAAAAGACATAATTGTTTAGATAAAACTTTTTGAAAGGATAGTGATGGTAGGAGAAGATGCTAGAGAACATAAGCAAATTTCTTCGCAATTATTTGAACATTTGGATTTTGAAATATCATTTTCTTCAAAATCAAAATATTCTTAATTGGGATAAACTTTTTCTTCCTCTTCTTGATACTCAGAATCTTCTGACTCAGCGGATGAATTAATTACGAGTTCTTGAAGTTGTAATTTCAATTCATCACTAATTTTTAAATTATTAATTTTTTGCTTCATTTTGCAGTTTTTACTATAATGACGTGGATGACCACACTTGAAGTATAATGGAGGATTTTGTCCTTAAGGATTTTGAGAATATTTCATCTTTGTTTCTGTAGATTTTTTAGGCTTTCTAGGAGTTCTATAATATATTTTATTTTTTTTAAGTTTCTTTTTTCTTTTTATTAAAGGGGCTTCCTGTATTGGTTTATAGCTATATTATTGACAAAAAGTTCCTAATTCCTTTTTATTGATTTTATTTTCATTCTTGATTCTGGCTTTTAATTTTAAATCAGTACAAAGAATTAATCCTTCTTGATTGATAACATTGACTAATTGACCATAAGTTAGTTCCATTCAAGGGATATTTCCATTGAATTCTTGACATAAAGTATTTCTTACTTTTTCAGCAAATTGGCTAGGAAGTCCGACTATGAACTTCTCTTTCCAATAGGCTAGATTACATTCTGGTCTTGTAAAAATTCTTGATAAAAACATATCTTTATACCATCTAAAATTTGTTAATGTTGGACATTTGAGATTTAATAATGCTACAGAGGCTTTTTCTTGAATTTTAGAGGAATTTCCTATAAAATGTTTTGTTATTGCTTCTATTAATGTATTGACAATATCAGGTTTTTGAATTACTTGACCATTTATTACTTTTGGTTTAACCATGTTGAAGACTTAATTTCTATCATAGTTAGTGAGATAATAATCCTACCAACCTTTTAATTGACCTGAAAATCCTGCTATTATTAGATTAGCTGTTTGAGTTTTATTATTGCCTTGAATTTTATAAGCTGTTGCTGCCATAGTAATATTTTTTAAAATATTAATTATTTCATATTCACTTTTGCCATCTATATTCCATTCATGAATACCTTAACCATCATAGGAATTTTCCCAAAATTGATTTCTTTCTTCATATTGAATATCTGGAGGAGTGAGTCTTGAATAATAATTTCTTACATAATAGTTTTAATTTAAAAGTCTTCCTTGTCTTGAAGGTTGTCCTACATAACTTTTCATTTTATTTATATATTGATCTTCTGAAAATTGATTTTCTAACTGTTCTATTTTAGTGAGGGTATTTATATTTTTTTGAAGGTCCTTCATTAAATGTTAATTTTTGAAGTTTTATATTAATTTCCCTTAATAGTTCTTCATTATCATTTGATCTACTAAACTTCATGTCTTTTAATTCTTCTTGAGTCATAGTAAAGGGTTTAAATAAAGGTTGTTCTAATTTTATTTTATCTTTTGGGTTTTGTGGATTTTGAAGAGAAATTTGATTCATGATATTTTTTATGGATTCTTCTAAATTATTTAATTATGTAGATATTGTGTAAAGAATTATATTTGAATAATTATTTTGATATTGAACATTTCTTATTTGTTTGAGACTTAAATTGTCTTGACAATCCTTTTTGGATGCTCCTAATTTGAAAGGAGAAGCAATTATTGATGATTCAGCATGTGCAAGTTTAATTTCTTCTAAAAGGGGATGATTTCCTACTATTATTTTATTGGAAGATGTTTGTCATTGTTGTTTTGATCTATGGATTATGTTAATAATGAAGTTTGGTTGATATGGAATGATTTTTTTATATAAATTTATATTTTGATTTATTAAAATTTGTTTGTCTTTTTGTTGTTGGATAGATTTTACTTTAAGAATTTTATCTTCTTTTTTGATTTCTTGATTATTAGTTGTCTTATCCTTAGGTTCTAAGGGACAACTAGCTGTTTTGGGGTTTCTTTAGCTTCAACTTTTGGTTCTAGGCTAGGTCGACACGTGTTTTCTTCTTGTTGCAGGTCTCCTTGACTCTTATCTTCATCTTTTTGAAGTTTTGATTGAAGATTCTCTAAATTTTTCTTGAAAGGACATTCTATTTTATTATTTTTGTAATATTTTTCTAACTAATTAAAAAAGTAAATATATTGACGTTTTTCCTTTAATGTTTTGAGATAAAGTTCTCTAATTTGTTTTCTAGTTTCAAGGGAGAATTTTGACAAATACCATCCATGTTTTTCTTTGTTTTTTGGGGCAAAATAATGGTCTTGAAGTCTTTTATTGTTTACATCAAACTTTTTTACCATATTGAGTTGGCTTTTCATTTCAGAATATGTTGGAGATGTGGGTTCTTGAGTTGAAGGATAATCTACCTTATAATGAGGTTCTAGAACATTTTTATTATAATTTATTCCTTGAAGTTTTGCTAATTTTTCATCTATTTCTTTACTTAAACTTTTTCTTGTACCTAAGTCTATTGAATCTATTGAACTTCTAGGGGCAAAGATAGAAGAGCTAAAACATCTTGAATATGGACTTAACCGAGGAACTCTATTGAATCTTAATGATACATCTCTTGAAGGATTTTCTATCACTTGATTAATTGTTGAACTTTCTTCAATCTTTTAAGGCATAAGCTCTGGTAAATTCCATTATTTAATGAATGAAATTTCATCATGTCTTAGTCGTTTTGGGGTTATTATTGAAGATCTTTTAGTATTGGCTTCTATAAGGATGGTTGCTCCTATTGGTGAAGTTTTCAAAGTTTTAATATTGAGATTAGTTCTAAGGGCTTTGTATTGAATTCTAAAGATTACATCTACATGTCTTGTTCCATCTACCCATAAACCTTCTTTTGTTTTGATAATTAAACTTAAAAATTCTTCAATTTTTGGATCTTTCATACTTACTGTATAGTTTGGAAAACAATTAAAATAAACTGGACCATTACAAAGATTTGATTGAAGGCAGGCTAGTATTGAGTTTTTGAAGGTGGTTGCTCTTGTATCTCTTAAGATTATAAGGACAGGTGTATCTATCCCAAATTTATGGAGAGGTTTTGCAGCTACTTGAACCAATCTTACGTGACGATAATTATGTTTTTGTTTTCTATAATAATCTATCATGGGTTTTGAAAATATTGATAAAGACTCATAAGTTTTACTAACACTTATTTCGTGTTCACATGTTGCTGTCGTAAAAGAATTTAAGAAATCAAAGGTTGATTTTTGATAAATTTGACTAGTGGGTACTTTGGTTATATTCCAATTTTGAAGATCTTGCTCTATCTTTGAAATTACTAATTCTTGACTATTAATTATATCTTGATTTTGTTGTTCATAGCTAGGGGTTTCGGAGCTGGACATTTGACCTCTAGGTACTAGTTCCTTGTGTTTCGAAGATAGTTTTCTGATTAAGTGTGCCATTATTACTCTAGATTTGTCTTCAGTTATCCTTAAGTTGCCACTAGTTATTAGGGTTTTGGCTTACTAACTCAATAATAACTACAATGGTTTTGGTTTACTCACTTCGGGTTTAGGTATCCGAAAATACGGGGATCACACCACTATAGCAAAAATTACCATTGGTCAGCCTAACACACGCGTCTCCCTGGGCTTCACAAACAGCTCCTAATGTGGTTTCTCACTATGCAGTTGCACAACTAAACTACACAGGTGCTCTTTCTGAGGTATTAGAAAATAAAACCCTAGGTTTTGACCTCTACCACAACAATTACTACCAAGGTTTGGCCTCTACCACAACAACTAGCAATTCCCCTTGAATTTGAAGTCTGACTCTATCAAATGTAATCTCCACTAGTGCCTAGATGTCAAATGTCCAGCTCTGAAACCCCTAGCTATGAACAATAAAATCAAGACATAATTAATAGTCAAGAATTAGTAATTTCAAAGATAGAGCAAGATCTTCAAAATTGGAACATACGCAAAGTAACCATTAGTCAAATTTATCAAAAATCAACCTTTGATTTCTTAAATACTTTGATGATAGCAACATGTGAATATGAAATAAGTGTTAGTAAAACTTATGAGTCTTTATCAATATTTTCAAAACCCATGATAGATTATCATAAAAAAACAAAAATATAATTATCTTCATGTAGGATTAGTTCAAGTAGCTACAAAACCTCTCTATAGATTAGGGATAGATACATATGTCCTTATAATCTTAAGAGATACAAGAGCAACCACCTTCAAAAACTCAATACTAGCCTGCCTTCAATCAAATTTAAGAATGCTTTGGAGTTCGAAGATTCCTTCAACAAATTCAAGAGAAGTTTGAAGTCCGGATGCTTTTTAATACTATAAATAGATATAATATCAATAGGCAAGGCATGGCCTAGAATTGTAACTCCAACCTTTGTAATATCAATATGCCTCTTGTAACCTTTCTCTTCCCTCAATACCTTCTTTCTCAAAAGTTGTAATCATCTTCAAGCATCAATAAAATTTTGTAAGTTCATCTCTTTCTCAATCTGCTATGGTTCTTTTAGGAGAAGGAGTAGAAGGACGCATGATACATATGTATAAAATGCTTTGTAAAACTTGATATTCATAGTATTGAGATCATATGCTTTATATAGAAAACTTTTGAAAAGACATAA
>JANHAO010017327.1:0-14021 GCA_026873985.1 Saraca asoca
AGAGAGAGAGGAAGAACAAGGAGACACCAGAAGTTTTTAACGTGGTTCGACTAAAGTCAATTTGACCCCTATGTCCATGGCTTTTATTACTCTTTGCTGAATATTTTGTATCTGATGATTGATCGTGTCATGTACAATGATTTCATCCTCTTTTATAATGGTTAGGAGGCTATAGTTTGAATGTAAATCTATAGTAGATAAGTATCATGACTTGATTAAGATTACATAATAAATAAGAGTTAATGGTTTTAATAGACTCCCATCAAAGCAGGAAACTTGAACAGATCTTCCTAGATTAGCAGTTGTGGATACAAGCTTTATTCTACAAGTTGAGCCTTGTTCTCAGTTACCTGAGATTGCTGCTTTGGCCTACATTGACTGGCGACCTTAGCTCATTCTTAGCAACCTGATGTCTTAGTCCAATGGCCTCAATCGTAAATGAGTTGAGCCTTTATCAGCTGAGTTTGTCTATTGGGCTTTTACCAATCCATTTGCATGGTACCAAAAATTACCCATAACATCATCTCCCTAGCTCTCAGTGCATTCTATGGACTGGGAGCCGAAGTCTTGCTGGTAGAGCCTGCAATTTCAATCTACAATACCGTTGTTCATACTTGTGTCCCATCGTCTTACTTGTACTATACACATTTAATACATATTTTCCCCAACCATAAACGTGGTAGTGGCTAAGCCCCGTTTCCTGCTGGACCATTAGATTGAGGGCATTTGATTAGTCTTGAGTTCTATTAGTGAGGCCAGGCAAGTTATTTAGGGAATGAGAGATCTTTTTTCCTACTTCTTAGGGGTTTAATGACCTGATGGACTTGTTGGTTGAGCCCCCCATGTTTTTGTCAGTCGGGATCTTAAATAAGGTATTATGGGGTGTGTATGGCCTATTGTATAGGAAGTTCCCATGGACAATTCCTCTCTGAGGATTTTAAGAAGTTTTGTACAAATCTTATTTTTTCATGGTGATGCTAAAAAATTCAGTTCTTTCATCTTTGTTCTTTTGCGTCCTTGGGAGGAGTATAAGGAGAAGTTTGAGAGCAATCTGGCAGATGACCATATGATGGATGATGTGCTTGTTTCATGGGTTATTTCTCCAGCCCACAGAGTTTTTAACTTTTAAAGGCCAGCCTTCCTCTTAAGATATGATAGTTATAGGCCTATCTATATTTTTTAATCTTTCATTTGTAAATTTACCTCGTTGATTAAGGTTTTAATGAAATTTCATGATTCTTTCGCTTTTCAAAATACCATAGAATATAACATGTAAGTCGACATGAATAGATTCTTACAAATCATAATTTAATAGACATTAGCTAAGTTAAATGCCTAATTAGTCTTCTTAGCTTGTGAACCATGACGATGTATATTTGTTAATCATGGCAAGGTATTTTTGTCAAGCCGAAGTCAGTTGCACGAGTCATGTGCCTCAGTAGGTCACATAAGAGCCATGCCTCAGCTAGCACAAGTTAAGTGCTCAAGTAGGTCACACCACAGCAATCATGTTGCATAAATGCGATATCGAGTAGTAGGTCACACATGATGACAAATAGTAAGTCGCATGTGGTGCTGAATAGTAAGTCACACATGGTGCTATATAGTAGGTCGCATAAAGTGCTAAGTAGTAGGTCATATGCGGTGTCGTATAGTAGGTCGCATATAGGTCATATGAATGCATCCCTACCAGTAATTTTGTCACCTAGGTGGGTTGTATGGATGTGCCTTAGCAGGCAATGGATTTATTTTAGTGCCTCAGCTGATAATAAATTTATTTTAGCACCTCAGCTAGCTTAGAGCCTTAGCTATCAATGGATTTTAGCACCATAGCACCTCAACTAGCTTAATGCCTTAACTGGTAGTGGATTTTAGCACCATAGTGCCTCAGCTGTCTTAAAGCCATAGCTAGCAATGGATTTTAGTGCCATAGCGCCTCAATTGGCTTAGTGCCTCAGCTGGCAATGCAATTTAGCACTATGATTTTAGCACCTTAGCTAGCTTAGAGTCTCAGTTGGCAATGGATTTTAGAGCCATAATGCCTCAACTGGAAATGGATTTTAGCACCATAGCACCTTAACTAGCAATGAATTAATTTTAGTGCCTTAGCTCCTCAGCTGGCAATGGATTTTATGAGGCGAGAGCTCGCTACTAGGTTTCAGCTTACTTCCAAATTTGAATTCTGTTGAAAATCTATTCAAAAATTTAGTAAACATAGATGTAAATATATAATATTACAAGATAAAATGGGCTAAGCTGAAATTTATTGAAAGTATGACTGCAGATATTTAGCACACCAAGCTTTTGAAACTTTAGTTCCATTTAAATTTGTCAAGTGATAAGCTTCATCCCCAAGTCTTTCTCGGTTTGGACCTCGTGTCCCATCTCTAGCTTTACGAGCTTCAGGAAAAATAAGGCGTAGTATGAGATTACCAAGTTTTTAGTCCAAGCTTAGACTTTCTTGTATAATATTTTATGGAATCGAAGGTGCTGGGGTTGCTAAGGTCACTATCTTGAAGGTTGTACCACGTAGTCCCTCAAGTGACCTCTCTGGATAAGATCCTCCATAGCATCCTTGAGCACCCAACACTCTGATGTATTATGCCTAACCTTATTGTGATAGGCACAAAACTTATCTCTACTTTTAAACATGCTAGGAGTCTTTAGGGGTTCGAGCTTCTCGAAGTCCTCTCTGTCTTTCTCTATTGCAAAGATCCTACCTTGAGTGCCAAATAGAATGTTGTAGCTATCATGACGACCTTGACGCTGAGGTCGCTCCTTCCTAGGCTTTTTTGTAACTTGGTTTTTGAAGCCATCATTCAAACTCTATTTGCCATCTTTATCATTGCTCCTTTTTTAATTCTAATCAAAGCTATTCGCCTTGTCCTTATGATCAGACTTCTTTAGGCCAAAGGTCTCCCCCTACCTGATCTCTTTAGCAGCCCATTCATAAAATTCACCTAGGTCCCTAACTGGAGACTTGTATATGCTTTCATATAGCTTTTTATCTTTACGGAATCCCACTGGGATCATTGTTAAGATACTCTCATCTGAGGGATTTTCTACACTATTGACCTCGTGCCTGAATCAAGTGATGTAGTCTTTCAGTGATTTGTTCTCCTGCTGAAAGACTATTGCAAGGTGGCAGGATGATACTGGCTGATGAATCTTCTTTGGCACTCTTTCCAACTATCAATGCTATGAGCTTTGAGATTCTTGAACCATGTATGAGGTATGTCTCCTAAAATGGCTAGGAAGACACAGCATTTAACCAAAAGATTAGTTGTTTGAAGATCCATTTGCACATTAAATGCATCCAGGTGGTCGTATGGATAACTATCCCTATTGTATTGTAAGATCATGGGCATTTTAAATTGACAAGGGAGAGGTTGTGCCTTTAATTCTCTGGTGAATGAGGTCTTCTCCTCATACCAATCTTGGCTGTCTTAAGCCCAAGGACGTTGTTCCAACTACTCTACCCTCTAGAGCAACTCCTCTACCATATGATCCTAAGCCTCAGACTGACATCTGAAAGATCGTTGACTCCTCTTTTTATCATGGGAATATTGATCCAAGGTCCTGTGCTTTCTCTACTCATGACCCGATGAGCTCTGATATGAGAAATGTCTCCAATTTGTCTTGTTTGTGCCTTCAGCTCAACACAAACCCCCACGTCATTAATGATCTCCTTCATCATCCTCACGAACTCGATGGACCTCCTACCTGGATTGTGAGTTAGTAGAGCGAGCTAAATAGGTGTGCTAAGGTACTTCTTTGGTTGGTCTCTCTTCCTAAGCTCCTTCCCATGTCTGTTGGAAAGATTCTTTCTATGCAATACCCTTAACATGCTCTTGTGAGCACTGGGCTTGTGCCTGAGTCAATGCCCTAACTACTTTAGCTAACTCCCCTACCATTTTCTCTAGTGCCTCATGACACTAATACCATGCTTGTATTCCATCAATAATATCAAGCTGGTGTGAAGCCACTGGGGGTATGTCGATGGCAACACCTGTGGTGGGGATGGCGAAAGTGTCTGCCGCGAGAAGTACTAGATCCCTCTATTATTTCATATGACCATCTATTTGGCTAACTACAGTATCTAAACTTCTGGTGGTTCTTCCTCTAGCCATTGGAAAATAAAGGGGAATGCAGTTTAAGGCCCTCCTTTTAATGCCAAAATATTAATGATTGAATCAGGTTAACCCAAGTTCAGAACCCTAAAACTGCATATTGAATGTAAAAGAGAAAGAGAGAGACAGAGAGAGAGAGAAAGAACAGGGAGACACTAAAAGTTTTTAACATAATTCAGCTAAAGTTAGTTTGACCCTTACGTCCATGGCTTTTATTACTCTTTACTGAGTATTTTATATTTGATGATTGATCATGTCATATACAATAATTTCATCCCCTTTTATAATGGTTGGGGGTTACAGTTTAAATGTAAATTTATAGCAGATAAGTATCATAAATTGATTAAGATTATATAATTGATAAAGATTGATGGTTATAATAGACTCCTATCAAAGTAGGAAACTTGAACGGATCTTCCTAGATTGGTGGTTATGGATACGAGTTTCGATCTACGAGCTGAGCTCTATTCTTAATGACTTGAGGTTGCTACTTTGACCCGCATTGACCAGTGACCTTAGCTCATTCTTAGTGACTTGATGTCTTGGTCCAGCGGCCTCAATCCTGGATGAGCTAAGCCTTTATCAGCTCAGTCTATCCATTGGGCTTTTACTTGCCCATTTGCATGGTACCAAAAATTACCCATAACAATAGGATCTTTTGTAAATGAGATCTTATTCAAATTGCTTAATTGTATTTTTCAAAACAAATTATATTGAGATAAAATAAATCATTTAAAATGAGTTTTAAATCAAAAGTTTTCAAACAAACTTTTTACTTGTTCTTTTACAAGTTAAATTTTTATAAAAACTATTTTTCACTGTGTGAATCGTTTTATCATTGAAAAACTTGTGAAATGAACTTGAATCGATTCACTAACTAATTCATGAAGAAAACTTTTCTTATCGAAGGTTTAGAATTTTTATGAATCAATTCCTTAATCGATTCAACACCTATTTTCAAAACACTATAATTTGATTCATTAATTAATTCAGACATGAATTTCTTCACAAGCTAAATCAATTATGTAGTTACTAGTTTGTTAAAACCACTACAAATCGATTCATGAATTGCTTCAAGGACTAAAAATGAATTTTTTAAAATGTTAGTTATCTTAACTATAAATAGGCCAAACCTCATTTTGTTTTTATAACTCATTGCAACAAAAACAGAGAAACTCTGAGCTTACACCTGATACATTTATACCTCACTTGATTTCAACAATTCAATCAATCTTTGAGCAATTTGAAAAAGATTTTTGCCTAAATAATTGAGATTTACATCTCAATTTATAGTATTATATCTCGTTACTCTATCTGGGTTATTTCTTTAAATTTTTAGGTTTTAGGAATCTAGATACAAAGGAAGAGATTGATCTTCCCTTTGCATCCTTCTAGAATTGTGAGGTTGATTACAATTGGTAAAAGGTGCATTGAATTCTTGTAAATCTTCATAGCTATAAGGTTGATCATGGTTACATGAAGATATAGAATTTTTATGTCATAAGTCTTACAAGATCTCAAGAAAATTCTTATTGTAAAATTAGATTATAGGAGCCCTGTTAAATTCTATGTTTGTTAATAAAAGTGATCATACGATTGAGTATTAATCCAGTGGAGTAGACTTAAATTACAATTTCAATTCAAGTTGAACCGCTTAAAAATTTTTGTGTCTTGATTCTTTTATTAGTAATTTTACTTTATTGCATAATTTTAAGTTCTACATAAATTCTATAAATTGAATTTCTGTCATATTGAAATTTGATATAGTTCTAAATAAATTATGTAATCTAGTTTTTTGAGATTTCAAGTAACAAATGATTTAATTGTTAATCTAATGCTCTGATATTATTCTTGTAAGTGAGAAAGTCTTCTACTATGCATATTATATCTAATTGCAAATTACTTGCATACTACATCAAATTGTTAATCATTTGTATATTAAATTCAATGAAAGTTTAACATAAAACAAAAGAGTATGGAATTCCCCTAAAGGAATAACGGCAAGATCACAAATCTTATTTTTATTTTTTTGAGACCAACACTTTCGTCATGGCTATTGTGCCAACCTTTGCTAGGAATGGGAGGGAATTGGTGAACACCAATCCTAGCATGGTAAAGGACCTGAAGAAGGATGTTATGGCCAAGGCTAAGAAGGTGGTTGATCGCGACAAAAGCATCTCTGATTTTACTGATTGTGTTGTTGAGCTGGTGAAGGAACGGGATTCCTTGTCCCTTAAAATCTAGGACCTGGCAAAGCAATTGTCCTCTAAAATGAAAGATTTGGAGATCAAACAAAACAATAGGGAAGAGAGTGAAGCATCTTTTGAAGCAAGACTTAAGATTGTTGTTATTGAAGTCGAAGATCTCAGCTATCCTATGTTAGTGATACATTAGATTCAATATTTTAACCTCGACTTGTTAAGTGATTTTTCCAATACCAAAAGGGATAAGCCCTTGAAGTAGATTTTGGTAGAGTTACCAAAAGACTATGCTCCTTATTCATTTTTACTGCTATTGTTACTTTCACTCTTTTTTTTTTCATTGTACAAAATAGGCCAATCAGCCATATAAATGAATGTGCTTATGAACCTTTTCTATGCGCATAGTGTTCTTTTAATCGTCTTCTATGTAGCATTCATTTTTGTGTGTGCGTGCCTCCAACGGACTTTATCTTATTTGTACCTTGTTGAATGACTATCGTTTTGGCATTATCGAGCTTTTTGATCAATTAAGCCTCTAATAGGCCTCCTTGCATAATTTTTTTATGTCGACCTTTCAATCTCCAAGCCATTAATGGATTTGTTCTCGTTGATTGTTTTATTTTCATGCCTCCAAGAATATTTGTACCTATTGCTTGTTTTCCTTTTTGTCGATCTTTCAATCATTCGAGTTTCCATCGAGCTTTTTATTTTATTTGAATTTTGCACTTTGAGAGCTTCACCTTACATGTTTTTTACTAATGTTGAAGAGGTTACTCAACCTTTTACTGGTGTCAAGAGGTTCATTTGATCTTTTATTAATGCCAAGGGATCTATCTAGTCCTTTATTCTTGTTGAGGAATCTGCTCAGTCTTTTATTCTTACTAAGGGATCTACTTGGTCCTTTCTTCTTACCGATGGATCTGCTCAATCTTGTATTAGCGTTGAGGGGTCTACTCAAGCTTTTATTCTTACTAAAGGATTTGCTCAATCTTGTATTAATGTCAAGGGGTCTACTCAGGCTATTATTCTTATTGAGAGATCTACTCAATCTTGATCAATGTCAATCAACAAAAGAGTAACAGTGACAGATTTGCTCCTAAAGGGGGTTTCGTACGAGGGTGAAATGGTGGAGGTACATAAATGGCATGCATTGGAGAGCTTCCAACTCCTCTTAAATTTGGCAAACCTACTCCACCAATGCATCACGCTCAAGCTCAACAGTAATTTTTCAAACTTCTTCTGCCATACAATCTTTATGGTGTTCATCCTAAGTTCTTTCACGATAGCAGTGCTTGTCAGGCGACAAAGCACGAGAGGAATGCAAATGAGAATATCGAGATGTGAGGTGGTTGGAAAAGCTATAGGTTGTGCCAAATGAAACTCTCATTTCGAGTGTAGCAAACCGATGGAGTGAGGAATGGTTGGGAAGTGACCTGTAAGCACAACAAAGTCAGTAGCACATGGCGGAAGTGGTCCACCGAGCACTCTCTAATGGTCAAGTCAGTATGCATGCAAAGTTTTAATAGTGTAGTGAAGATGATATAAAGAAAAGATACCTCTTGGTATATATATAGGTGTCAAGAATGTCAATTGACATGGTCTTGGATGAATAAAATGCAATCACATATTTTCAGCATAGTGGTAGCATTAACAAGATTCCCGTTCACACATGCTTGGATCACACCTTTTGTCATGCGTTGGTTGAGCAGTTGATTCGTTAAGCTCTTATTTAATCAAATCTTATAAACAAGCTGATCAATTAGATGTTTCAGGTCAATCGATTTAGGTCTAAAACTACTTGTCATAGCTACTTCCTCAATTGATCTTGTTGATTGTCTAGAAACTAAATACCACTTTAAACTATGTCGGTATCTAACATTTCTCTTTTATTATTGTAGTGTAATCACCATGGGCTAAAACTTATCTAATGTTAAATATGACTATCGACCAGAAGTCATAAAAATATGTAACTACCACTATTAAGATAAGAAAAATGGTTTGTTCTATATTGGAATCCCACCAAATATGTCATCTTTTTCTCCCTCTTACTATTCTCCTTTGTTTTCAGCAAATCAAATTGGTGCTTCATATTTCAAATTATTAAATCTTGGTCTAACCAAAAACTAAAACATGCACGTGGCAAGTTGTATTTGATGTGGTCCAATTCAGAATTTGTTTTCTGAAAAAGAACAAAAAGGATTGCATAGAAGTATTCGCATCACCAACTCCCATAGTAATTAAATGGCAAGTTGACGATGGTATCCAAATTGATTTTAATAGAATTGAGGGGGACCAAAATATTGTGCATTCCAAGGATGCTGTCTCGAATTGAGACTTCTCTGATATTATCTGAGAAGTTGTGAGTCTGAATTTCTTTATATCATTTTAAAGTTGATCAAATACAATTTCAGTTACCTCCCGAATAAATAAATTCTTGAAATCAGAATAAATGATAGATTTCTGGCGTGTCAGGGACCGCCCTCACTTCCACGAAATAATTTGACCTTAAATAATGTTAAATGTAGTATTGGCCACTCTTTGACTCCATAATTTTTTTACAATTTTTTTTATAATTATAAAGTTTATAAGATTTTTTTTTTCTTCAATGTTCTAAGGTATATAAATCATTATATTACTTGATAGTTAACATAATTTTTAGTAGGGAAAAATATATTTTACACATTTTCATTAAGTAATAAATTATCTTTTTAAAATTTAAAAACCTACAAATTACATCATTATACTTTAATCAAATTATAAATTATCCCTTAGAGTTTTAAAAAAAAACTACCAAAATGACAATAGAGTTTTAAAAAAACTACCAAAATGACAATTGGTTATTAGTTTTAACCCTAGACTAGAATATGTGTTGCATTTACATTATTAAGATCTTGTTTTTCTTCTCTAAGACACAATGCTTGCATTAAATATATTATTGATTCCAAAATTTTTTCAAATTTAGATTATAAAACTCATATTTTTATGATAAAATAAGACGTTTAATTTGAATTTCATGAGTTATAAGCAAAAAAAAAAAGTCTCTAAACAAAATATATATATAACAAATTTATTAATTTATAGTTAAAATTAATAGCCAATTAATATTTTCATAGGTTCTTTAAATATTAAGGGAGTAATTTTTAACTTTTTTAGTTTAAGAATATAATTCATAAGTTTTTAAAATTTAAGAGGTATAATTTGTCACATACTAAAATTTTAATGATGTAAAATGTATTTTTACCACAGTAGTACAGGATTATACTATTTAGTAATTTCAAATATATTTTTAGACATTTTTTATATTGTATTAGCTTGTATCCGTGAGATGCAAGGCTTTAATTAATTTTATTTGATAACAATTTGTAATACAAATTTATATTATAGATTATAATATATTCAAACATATGCAAATCATCATCATATTTTTATGTATTAGATAACTACATAATTGGTAGAATTTTATCTGTGTTAATTGTGAGTAAATATTGTATATCTTTTAATTTTATAAACTTTTTATAACAATATTTCAAATTATCTAAATTTGCCATTTGAATTTTTTCATCTTTTCAAAAATATTTTTTTAATATATTAATATTCGAGTGAATTTATTTATAAATTATTTTGTTTAAAAATTTAAATTAACTATTTTATATCAAAAGATTTAAATTTAATTAACAAGAATTTATGTATTATTATAACTAATATATCATTTTTAAAAAAATATGTATTTTAGAAATATTTTTTTATGAAGTTTCAAAAATATTTTAAATTAAAATTATGATAAGTACTCAAAAATAATAAAAATTTCAAAAAAGAAAAGTATGAAATATCAAATTTAATATTTAAAGATAATATGAAAATTTAAAAAATAAAATTTTTTTGATAGACATTATTTACCAAATTGTAATTAGATATTATTAATAATATATTGATAAGTATTTTATTTCTATATAAATACAACTGTTCACTTATATATAAATTATTTAATACACACAAAAATAATTCAAATTGAAATCTATTAATAAATTTAGACTAAAAATTAGATACATAAAATATCATTAAATAATTTTTTAAATAGATAATCTCCATAAAGAATAAGGATATATAACATTTATCAAAGTGGTATAATTTAAAAATTAGGAAATATATTATCAAAATTATTTAAAAATTAGATTTTACATTTACTGAAATATTAAAATATTTCTAATTTTTATTTTCAATATTAAATATTTAAATACCATCTAATTCTAAGTTAAAAATCATTTCAATAATATTAAAATATATATCAAAATTGCATTACTCAAGTTACAGATTATAAGGAAAAAATATACTTTACACACTTTTATTAAATGACAAATTACCTCCTTAAAATTTAAAAACTTACAAATTGCATCATTATACTTTTAAACAAATTATAAATTATCCACGTTAAAGAAAACTATCAAAATATTAATTAACTATTAATTTTAACCCTATAATAGTAAATGTGTTGCATTTATGTTATTAAGGTCATGTTTTTCTTATCTAAGACACAATGCTTGCGTTAAATATATTATTGGCTCCAAATGTTTCCCAAATTTAGATTATAAAACTCATATTTTGATGATGAAATAAAACATTTAATTCAAATTTTGTGGCTCATAAACAAAGAAACAAGTTTATAAAATATATACAACACATTTACTAGTTTAGAATGAAAATTTATAACTAATTAATATTTTTATAATTTTTTAAAATTTTAAAGAAGTAATTTTTAACCTTTTTTTGGTTTAAGAATATAATTCATAAATTTTTAAAGTTTAACAAATATAATTTGTCATCTACTGAAATTTTAATGGTGTAGAATGTATTTCTACCTTAAAGCATACATATAAGAGATGTTTTGAATATGAGTTTAGAACATTAAAAAGAAAAAAAAAATTCAATATAACATTAAATATAATTGGATCGCTAAGAATCTTAACAAAAAGATATTTTAAAATAGTGCTGTCCAAAACCAAAGTAAGGCTTAAAAATCAATCAAATAAATATGACAACGAAAGCCAATGAAACTGTTGCAACTAATCAAGAAAGAGTTTTTAGAATAAGTTAAATAACGCTGCCCAAAACCCATTTGTGAACCAGACACAATCCAGAGCCAAGCTTTTATGGGAATTATGTTTGGTTGGTGCATATTAAACGCTGGTGTATGTTATTTCAACAATTTAGCTGCAAGCAGCTATCAACTGTTCACGTCAGTGGATATGCAGAAAGTCTTCCACACCTTTTCGCTTCTGACTTAATCAAATTGCCGCCACAGTCATCTTTGTTTGTCACAATCACACAAAATACAATTTGTGATTGAGATATTTCTTTTCCTTTTTCAAAAAAAAATATTAGTATAAAAGGCTAAAATCTATTAAGAACTGATTAAATAAAGTTTTCCCAGATAGCTAAATTTGTAACTTTGAAAATGCCACCACTTTTATTAACATAACAGTTATGATTGTGATTATATCACGATACCTATATCTACAGTAAAATATGAAAAATTGATGTCATTATTATTATATTTTTTTAAATAATAGAATATTAAGCAACTTTATATATAAACATAATATTCTGAATTCCAATTAAGGACACTAAAAATCAAATATATTAGAAAAAAATTGATGTCATTAGGATGCAGTGGGAAATTGTGAAAACAAGTGCAGCCACAGTATTGCACAAAAATATTGTCTGAGTCATACAATTTAAAACTGCGAAAGAGACCAAAACCTAATTTTTAGGTTAAAAAGATAAATGAGTACATAACTAATCTTATAGATAAAATATGTAACTTGAATTGCTTGTTGGAGGAATGGGGTTTGAAAATAAATAAATATAAGCTTTCACATAAGTACCTAAGTTTATTTATTTATATCACTGGAAATATGGATCTAAATCCACGAACCAATTTGTTTCCACACCCATTTTTTATATGTTAAACTTTAAAAAAAGAAATTCATGTAAATGCATATCAAAACGAGCTAATTTGTTTTAGTTCGTGGATTTTGTGGATTAACTTGTGAATCCCGTAGATTTGTTAGTTTATTTTTTGAAAAATTATTTTTTAAAAAAATATATAGGAAAATTTATTTTAATAAAATATTAAAAAAATTAAAAAAAAATTAATATGATTTCATAAAAACATGATGTTATATTAGTTAAGGATATAATATATTTTAATGCTTTTATATTTTTATTAAAAATGTATTTTTTTAATTTTAAATAATATTATTTTTATTTTTATATATAAATAAATTGGTCCGCATGCTAATTGGGTATATTTAAGAATTGAGTTAAAAATCATAAAATAAACTCATTTAAATACAAATATAAATATAAATATAAATAGATTAATCTGTGCAGAACCGTAACCAGCACGCTAATACGAGTTGAGCCATATTAGTCCGTTCAGACAGTGCTATACACACGTCTTCTTACATGATCACCCCACATAAAATTAATGTAAAACTACTTTTAGTTATTTCTATTATTATTCTATATCCGAAATTGGTTGAATAAATTTATCAAAAAAAATTGTAGATTTGAAAAGGCAGGATCTAGACATAATACTATATTTAATATCAATTGGTACTTCAAGCAAACTTGGAAATTCTTAAAATACCCAGAATAAAATAATATTATATTATTTTGGATCTGTCTTAAAAATGGAAATTCTCGGATTTGATTTTATGCCAAATAAATTGGAAATTATTTTCTCAATTTTCTTGGTTAAAATCCTTTAACTCCTGACCAATACAAATGGTTTGTTTCCAATTTCTTTTCGGATCTTATTGGTTTCACTCTGTCACTCATAAGGGAATTGGAAGGATTTGACCTGAGGAATTTTGCTATAGGCATATATCTTTTACAAAAACACATAAAACTAATCATATCTGTTTACAATTACAGAAGATGTTTCATCCCTTGATGACAAAAGTTGGTAGTCATTTTCAGAGAAAATCCATGGCTGAATTTGTTTCTTTTTATTATTATTCAATGCTAAATGCCAAAAAATAAAACAAAGCAACATAACATGTCATGAAAATCAGTTCACTTTTCTAAAATCCCATGAATTTCACATATGACTTGCAATTTGTGAGCATTGGGATGTAAAATGTGAATAATCAATTATATATATAAAAACAAGAGATGCGCAAATAAATAAACGCGTAAATAGCTTACATATTTTAAGAATTTCTCTTGATGACATGTCTGAAAAAATTATAGAATGTAATATATTTCTTAAAAATATTACAATATTGATTACAATTTCACATTATCACGATTTAAATATATATTTATGTAATATTTTAATTATATATTTTATGTTACACTGATATTAATGGATCCTGACTCCACCTTTTATTAGAGATCCAAAGAAGAATATCAGCAAGCATCTGAAAAGCATCCAACAGAGAGATTAGGTGTCATCAACCGCCGTTTCAATCAGTAAAATCTAACGGCGGAAACAGTAAATTGACACCGTTGATATGAATTCTCATCCCCAAAGTCTATCATATATGGTGTGGGCCAAGAATTCGGTGGCCACCTTCTATTTAAGAAACTGGCATGAAACATGGGAAAATTGTAACAAGAGGAAGAAATTAATTTTTTAATATTATATGATTTTTAAAAAAAATTATTATAGAAACAAAAGTCTAAT
>JANHAO010017328.1:0-14021 GCA_026873985.1 Saraca asoca
TCTGTAATCAAGGCTCTTATATGTGAATAAAAGAAGTAGCCCCTCTTCAATTAAATATTGTCCCACAGAATTTCTTTACTTTTGGTCGCATTTATCCGCATTGTTCGAATTGCATGAACACATCTTGAATGTCAATATGAATGACTTGATTGTCTTTTTACGTGATTTGGTTGCTATGTACTCTATGTGATTTGTTGCTTATAGTTGACTTGATGTGCTATGAAATTATGGGTGTTACCTATTATTTTTGAAACTTAGTTGGTATATGACCGACTGACTAGCTTATTCTTAGGTACTAAGTGATTAAATGCCAAGCAAAGAGTTGCGAAGAGTCTAATCACTGCACATTCTACTAGTTGAGCTTTCAGACTGTGATAGTTGGTGTCAGAGCCTGGTTGAGTCCACGCTTCTTTATTTTTCACTGCATCTTGTTTATACGCCACTATGTCTAAGAAAATAATATCCGTTGAACGCTTTGATGCAACTGAGATAGCAATTGGGAACCTCAAAGGAGTAGCCGAGGCCGTAAGAAACATGCAAAACGAATAGATCCTTGAACTATTTCAAAGGGCCATGAATTGGGAATCTCTTGAGAACTAAGTCTCAAATCTTAAAGTTAGCACGAGAGTCGAAAGCACGGGGACTAGTGAATATCCGCATTTCATTGAGTGGCTTGGTATGATTGAGAGCAATCAGAAGGAATTGGGGGATGTTATGAAGGACCTTACCAATGAGGTAAAGGATGTAGTAGCCACTCTTCGTGCTGAGATGAGTGACATAACAACCTCAGTGAAGGTTTTGATTATGGCTATTGTGAACGGTTCGCAAAAGGGTAATGCCTCAGAGCGAAGGGGGAAAGTGAAAATCCCTGGACCAAGGCCATATGCAGGGGAGAGGGATGCTCAGAAGGTGGAGAATTTTGTATTTGATATGGACCAATATTTCCAAGCAACTGGCATTACTTCAGAGGAAGAACAGCTGAATCGAGCAACCATGTACCTCACAGACAATGCCAAGGTCTAGTGGAGGACTAAGTATCAGGCTATTCGAGAAAGAAAATGTAGTATCAATACTCGGGAAAAGCTCAAGCAGGAACTGAAGGTACATTTCTATCTCGAGAGTGTGGGCTATCAAGCTCGGAGGAAGTTGCGGGACTTGAGATAGATAGGATCTGTGCAGGACTATGTGAAGGCGTTCATGACTATTATGTTAGATATCAAGGGTATGACTGAGAAGGATAAACTATTTTATTTCATGGAGGGTTTATCGTGTGAAGCAACCATGGAACTCCAAAGAAGGAGAGTTAAGAGCCTCTCTAAAGTGGTGATCGCAGCTGAATGCTTGTCTGACTATGACATTGGCTTTTCTCGAAAGAAGTCCAATGGAGGGGGCTCGAATACTGCTGATGGCGGCAAGTCGGGCAAGAGTAGCAATTCCAAGAGTGGGGGAAGAGGAGTCTCATCTCATTTACAAAGCTCAGGATCATCCCAAGGGTCCACAAACAAAGGGAAGTCCAAGACCTTGGCCTATTTCTTGTGCAAAGGACCTCATAGAGTGGCTAAATGTCCGCATAAGGCTGTCCTGATGCCTTACAAGTTAAACTTCAAGCAAAAGGAGAACGAGGTGACGAGGATGGTGATGAAGATCTTGATAGGGAGGTGAAGTCTTGCGTTAGGATCAGTGCAATTCGATACATAGACTCCCAAGAGTAACGAGACAATGGCAAAGCGTGGTAGGTCTCTTCCCTACAGGGGATCTACTCACGCAAAAAGCTATATGGGTTCAAGAGTACCACCCTGCACAAGAGCAACGGAGGTAGTGGACGAGGTGCATCAGGAGAGATGTGCAAAACAGGCAAATGCTTTTAAGGAGGAGTCTATCGAGAAGCCAGAGGGCGTAGTGTGTTTGAGGAGTAACTGCCTTACACCTACATTTTATTATTTCTGACTATGAAGTTCTTGCATGCAGAACATTTCACTTAGTCGCGGGGATAACTTGTGGCAATAGCTTATTTGCTTTGAGAGTGCTAGTGTTTAGTCACAAGAAGAGCTTATGGCAATGACCTTCGAAAGCACGAGCAGGTGGAAAGCCAGAACAAGAGTGACAGATAACTCTTTATTCAACCCTATTGGCCATGGGAGAGGGATACCATCGAGGTATCATGTTTAAGTGCTCGTGGAGGCACCAAGCGGGTGTCGAGTCCATGTTCGTGGAGCGGTATTGTTGGAGTAGTAGAGTAGCAACAAAGCATAATGGATAGCTGAAGTAAACCACGTAAGCAGACTTGTGAGCAAGGAATGGGACTAGCAAGTAGGCCATGTTTTATCGGCTAGAGGTGATACTTTAACCTGATCAAAGCATGAGACTTGCATTTCTCACATCGGTGAAATGAGACATTGGATGTGGGGTTACCGATAGTAAATGTAACCTACATGCCAAGCTACTGCTCAGCTATAAAGACAATCAACTCAGGAGTTATGGAGACAGCTCACTTTCATCATCAACAACAAGTTAGAGAGACAAGCTGGAGAAAGCCTAAGAAGAGCTAGAGAAGAGTAGATCAAAGACTTTTAAGGAGTAGTGTCAGACTAAAGTGTTGAAGATAAACATTGGCGAAGGTAAAGAGACAAGCAAAGAAGAAATTGAAGGAGGAGCTCGGGGGAAGCAGACTGAAGATTCTGTCAATGCTATGTCAGATTGAGCCGTCAATGAGGACATCAACATTTTCAAGTAGGAAAAAAGGTCACAGTTTGAGACTTGTGACCCAAATTCAACAAGGCAAACGTGCTCAGATTCGGATGAAACTTGACATAAAAATCAAGTATGAAAAAAATATCATGTGGTGGGAATTTGGAGGAAAATGCTCATGTACATTATTTTTTCAATTTTTCCCCATTTTGAGGGCATTTATATAATTTTGATTTAGGTAACTTGTCCAATACGAGTAGGAAAGTACATGGCTATAATCCTTAGATTTTTATCTTCGAGTCGATGTGTTATGGTGCATTAGAACCCTTAGGAGTTGAGAGAAAAATCTTTATGTCAACTGGAAAAAAGTATGTCTACTCTTGTCATTAGGGATTTAGCTCAAAATACTCTTTAAGGGGGGAAGGGTCCGATGACCTGAGGTAGGCACCGAAACTTTTGTTCAGGGGATCGAGTGTATGACCATAGCCTCCCTTACACACTCGAAAGTCTGTAATCGAGACTCTTATATGTGAATAAAAGAAGTAGCCCCTCTTCAATTAAATATTATCCCACAGAATTTCTTTACTTTTGGCTGCATTCATCCGCATTGTTCGAATTGCATGAACACATCTTAAATGTCAATGTGAATGACTTGATTGCCTTTTTATGTGATTTGGTTGCTATGTGTTCTATGTGATTTGTTGCTTATGATTGACTCAATGTGTTATGAAATTATAGATGTTGCCTATTATTTTCGAAACTTAATTAGTGTATGACCAATTGGCTGACTTATTATTAGATATTAAGTGATTAAGTGCCGAGCAAAGAATTACGAAGAGTCTAAGCGCAGCACGTTCCGCTAGTTGAGGTTTCGGACTGTGACACCTAGCATGCTTTACTCGCTTCCTGTTTTATGAGAAAAATTCCAAAGGTTTTCAAAAGAGTTTTTACGTCACACTAATATTTTCTATTCATATTTTTAGAAAATATTTTATAAGATTTTAAAGTTTATTATCATTTTCAATTTTATTCAAAAAGATCTTCTTAAGACCCAAAGCATAAAACCAAGTTTTGGTTAATAAATAAGATGCCTAACATGCTTTACTCGTTTCGTGTTTTATGAGAAGAAATCCAAAGATTTTCAAAAGAGTTTTTAGCTTGTACTAATATTTTCTATTCATATTTTTTGAAAATAATTTATAAGATTTTAAAGTTTATTATCATTTTCAATTTCATTCAAATTTTAGGTAGTAATTTATTACATTTTAAAGTTTAATAACATTTTCAATTTTATTCAAAATTTAGGAAGTAATTTATTAGATTTTAAAATTTAAGAAAAATACATTTTATACCTTTAAATTTTTTACAAGTGATAAATTATCCTTTTAAACTTTTAAAATCTATAACTTATACCATTAAACTTTAAATATATTATAAATTATCCACTTAAAATTTAAAAAAAAATTCAAAAGTGTCAATTAACTATTACTTTTAATCTTAAACTAACAAGTGAGTTGCATATACATTATAAAAGATCACTAAAATTAAATGTATCATTAATTTTAACTATTGTCTAAATATAAATCATAAAATTTATATTTTGATAATGAAATAAAATATTTAATTTAAGTTTTATATTTTATAGATAAAAAAAATTTCTCAATAAAATATATGTAACATATTTATTAAATTTTAATTAAAATTAACAATCAAATAGCATTTTTATAATTTTATAACTTATTCAAAGCTTAAAAGTGTAAAATATAGATGTTTAAAGTTTAAAGAGATAAGATGAAACTTTAAGATTATAAAGTATCTTTTTTCTAAAATTTAAGGTATTATTTGTTATTTAATAAAATTTTAAGAATTTAGTCATGTATTTTTATTTAAAAAAGTAATAATAAAACGAACATCATTGTTTACGAGTTTACCCCTAACGGTGAGAGAGCGGACACAGTATAAATGACAGAAGTCTTGTCTACCTTTGGGGTGGGTTAGAACTTAGAACCTTGAAGCTACAGAACTTGTTCGCTTAGAAAACGGTCGGTGCAAAATCCCGAGCTATGGCCGCGGCCAAATTTGCTCTGGGCTGTGAACCAGTGATGGGTTCGTTGACATCGTCGAAGAAGAAGGAGTACAAGGTCACCAATAGGCTTCAAGAGGGCAAGCGCCCTCTATATGCTGTCGTTTTCAACTTCATCGACTCCCGCTACTTCAACGTTTTCGCCACTGTTGGTGGCAATAGGGTTTGTATTCACTCGTTTTCTGCTTGGTTGCCGAGAAAATAATGAGGTTTCTCAGTAAAAGCTTGTGGTAACTGCATCGGAGGATGATCCACTTTTCCACCATTGTGGAAATTGAAACTTTTTAGGCTCTCTCTTCTGCATTTCATTGAAACTAGAACGGACCGTTGTAAAAAAATTGAAACTTTTCTGCTCTCGTTTGGGAAATTCATTGAAATCAAAACAGAAGCTTCATTTTCTTTCGAGTTTTCAGTTTCATTTATGAGCATTTGTAACATGAGGTGGATGACTATGTATAGTTTCTGATACTTTGAACTATAGTCTATAATGGGGAACGAAGCATTGAAGGTTTAAATTAAATTAATTTTGGCTCTTAAGGTGCTTGCTGGATTTTGATTGTGATTTTTTAGTTACATTGTGCTGCTACTTATATTTCTCTTGTCAGATGAGATGATTGATTCTTAACTAACAAGCTTATTTTAAATGTTAACGATTTGGACATTATTTATGATTATCTATTTTTAGTGGTCACCAATTTTAACAACCAAAAAAAAAAAAATTAATGGTTTATCTTTTAATTATTTAGGTTACAGTTTATCAATGTCATGAAGATGGAGTCATAGCTGTTTTGCAATCTTACGTAGATGAGGATGTAAGTGAAGACTGTTATTGTCATACGATTTTTTTTTTTTTCTACGTGGAGGTTATAAGTTTGTTTGAAGGTTGCACTAACTTCATTCGTCTTGTTAAACAGAAGGATGAATCTTTTTACACTGTGAGCTGGGCATGCAATGTTGATGGGACCCCATTTGTGGTGGCTGGAGGAATCAATGGTATAATCCGAGTCATTGATGCTGGCAGTGAGAAGATACACAAGGTATTTTGCAAAAGTCTAGGATCAATCTGGCAAATAACATTATTTGTTGGTCTAGTCTTGAAGTAGTGGTATCTGGTGACTATAAATATTTTAATATTTTGTGGAATGTTACTTAAAGAGTTTGGCATCACCAATGATGACAGAGACGAGCCATAAGAAGAGCTCCTCCTGTCTTGATGCTTCTGGTGTTAGTGAGCCCCTAATGGTATGATTGGGAGTTAGGAGGGGAAGGAAGGGGAGACAACAAGCACGAATGGAATGCAAGAAAAGGGAGGAGCAAGGATGGTCAAGGGATGACTTCCCCTCCCCTGAATGTTTAGAAAATCCTCTAAAAACCCCAAAAAACCCCCAAATTGGAGTAGCACAAAAGTGCTATGTTAGCATTGAAGGATGTTGGAGAGGTTTGGAGAATTAATCATAATCACCATTTCCTTCCCCTCCCTGACTGAAACTATCAAACAAGAGAAAGGTTATACAATAACCTTCCCTTCCCTCCCCTTTCCCTCCATTCTCCTCCATCAAACATACCATAAGTGCTTGCTTTTAAAGAGTTGCAATGTGCTGAGTTGACTGCCTTAGCAAACACTTATTTTCCTGTTTGTTTTAACTAACAGCAAATTACAAATACTAAAATCCCAACTAGAAAAGTTGTTAGATTTGGTTTTGTAAGTTAAAAGTGGAGTAAACTGGCCAGTTGTTGTAGAAAAGTGGGTTTTGACTCCTCTTCTGACTTCGGGTTCTGTAAACAAAAGTATTGCATACCATGGGCTCAGCCATGGATTGCCATTTACCTGAATGCAGCAAGGGAACATGTAGATGGATGGAGACTGGAGAGAACATGGATCATCAGTTCCTCTTCATATGATTCCATTGATGAACCTTACAGGTTTATATTGTTGTTTTTATAAATCTAAGGCTGCCTAGGGTTGTCTTAAGTTGTGAATTTTAGGGCTTTTAGATGTTTTCATTGTTGTGAACTTAAATCTTTATGACCCATCAACCTAGATCTTGAAGATTTACAGTTTGTAATGAATACTATGTCTAATTAGTTATTCATGGGGTCATTCATTTATTGTAAAAATTACATTACTTTGTGATTATATGCAATTTTTAATTCTATACCTAGTTTAGCTCCTTTGCTTGAGCGAGCACTTTTAGTGCCTCATCTCATGTCAAGGCGCTTGGAGGGTTTAGCGCTTTATAGGTGAGTTGCGCATTTGACTACCTTGAGAACATCGCAATTTTTTTTTTTTCATTTTATAATGAAGTTTATATGAAGTTTTAACAAGCTGAAAATGAAGTAATTTTATTCATTGTCTCTGCAGAGTTTTGTTGGCCATGGGGACTCCATAAATGAAATAAGGACTCAGCCATTGAAGCCTTCACTTGTGGTGTCTGCAAGCAAGGTAAATCCTATGACCTTTCTTTTTCATTTTACCAAATTAAGAATCATTCATCTTTCAGTTATTAATGTATATGGTTGACCAGGATGAATCTGTCCGGTTATGGAATGTTCATACGGGAATATGCATTTTGATATTTGCTGGAGCTGGTGGGCATCGCAATGAAGTCTTGAGTGTGGTAAGCATGCAATGCGTAAAACGTATCCCCTCTCACTTCATTGTTTAGTTTCTCAGAACTTAGAGCTCCTACACATTGAGGGCTTTGGACATATCAACTGACATTGAGTTGGTATTCTAGGACTTTCACCCATCAGATATCTATCGAATTGCCAGTTGTGGTATGGACAACACTGTAAAGATATGGTCTATGAAGGGTAAGATTTTTTTATGGTCTTGAAAAATTGTAAACAGGTTCGAAGAATAGACAGTTGTGTATTTTATCCATTTGATAGAATGACTTCCCCCAACAGAACGAAATAGTCAAAAACTTAAAATAAAAGTGAAGAAGAGTACAAGCAAAAGTGTTAATGTAATTGTTTAGATTTTAATTGAATAGGACACCAATATGCATTATTAATATGTAGACCGATAAACTAATTTGTATTGAATTATCAATGCCACAAATAACAACATTATCTTTGAATTTGTTTCTCTATACCTCAGGTTTTTTAATAATTTGCCAACTTTTTTTTCCCTTTTCATTTTAGTTCATCATATGTTGCCCCTTGATGTTACTGCAGAGTTCTGGACCTATGTAGAAAAATCATTCACATGGACAGATTCTCCTTCTAAGTTTCCCACAAAATATGTGCAATTTCCAGTAAGTAACAGGCTAACATCTTATTTGTGCTGTACATTGGGATCTTTTCTTAGTGTATCTGATTTCAGGTGTTCATAGCTTCGGTTCATTCAAATTATGTTGACTGCAATAGATGGCTTGGTGATTTTATTCTCTCAAAGGTGAGGGATTACTCTTCCTAATGTTGGTCTATTTCCAAGAGAAAACAAGAAACAAATCTGTTTTGCTCTGGGCAGAATATGGTTGGCCAGCTGAAAATATGTGATGTCCTTCACTATTTGTTATGTAACTTAATCTTCTTATACCTACTTGCAAACACGAGAGTAGAAAAGTTAACTAGGTTAAAATATTTTTTATAAGGAACTTCAAGTCCCTTCCTAGAAACATTTCATATTGGTTTAGAGTTGCTAAATGCTCATTGTTCTAGTGTATTAGCCTCAAGTTAGATCTGCCGGAAAGTTAGCAGCTTCTAGTGCTATCACCATAATAAATATATTTATTGTGCAGTTTTCGTTTAAAAAAAACAAAAAATTTGAGCTTCACAGCTTTTTATACACGCAGCAACTTTGTGAACTTTGCCATAAGTTATAATTTTGGTGGTGTATTTTCCCAGTCACAAGTTATTTACCAATCCTCAAATTAATACATTATGTGACATTTCATTTCCAGAGTGTTGATAACGAAATTGTTTTGTGGGAACCTAAAGTGAAGGAGCAAACTCCAGGGGAGGTAAGATTTTTTTTTCCTTTTTTTATGTTTCATTTTCAAATTTCAATTTGAATTATTTCGATGAGGCTGAACAAATTTCAGGGTTACATTTTCTGTTTCTGATTGCTTCCCTTAGGGTACAGTTGACATTCTTCAGAAATACCCTGTTCCTGAGTGCGATATCTGGTTCATCAAGTTTTCATGTGATTTCCATTACAATGCAGCTGCAATAGGTAACAACTAATAATTTCAGTCCTTGTTTTTTGAATTTTCCTTTAGTGTGCTACTTTTAGTCCTATGGTACAAGGAACTATGTGCCCGTCAGTAGATACTGACATAAGTTGTTACTGTCCTATTTTTTTATATTTCTCTCTTTCAGCATGTTTGCAATCTTAAAACTTTTCTATGGTTTACCAGGGAACCGGGAAGGAAAGATTTTTGTTTGGGAATTGCAGTCGAGCCCTCCTGTTCTTCTTGCGAGGTTGGTTTTTTTTTTCTTATTTAATTGACCTTATGTCTATCCATTTTTGCTATAAGAATTTTT
Organism: Saraca asoca; assembly: GCA_026873985.1. Classification (NCBI taxonomy): domain Eukaryota; kingdom Viridiplantae; phylum Streptophyta; class Magnoliopsida; order Fabales; family Fabaceae; genus Saraca; species Saraca asoca. Next base: position 9,263 of record JANHAO010017328.1, read on the forward strand.
ATGCTAAGTTGACCTTGTTCAGGTTATCTCATGCTCAATCAAAATCACCCATCAGACAGACTGCTATGTCCTATGATGGAAGGTAATTCCCTAACTGGTTTATATTGTTTGTACTCTTTCTTAATATATATGTTACTTCTCATAATTATGGTGCAACTATTCTGATATCTTTTTTAATGTGTTCTTATGTTGTAGCACTATTTTGAGTTGCTGCGAGGATGGGACAATATGGCGTTGGGATGACGTTACAACTTCCTCAGCCTAACGGGTCTCCATGCAACACTGGCTAACGTAGATCCGGTTTGGTTTATAGCTAGTTACAAATATGAGGTTAATTAATGCTTGGCTTACTTTGGTGAAGATGTAGATTTTAAATGAACTCATTTGTGTATAACAAGATAGGAAACAGATCCCTTTGTGGGATTTTTTTTTTTTTTTAAATATTTTAAATGCTAGTCAAGTTTTGTGTCAGATTTCAAATCTGAACTGAGCTTGTTTGTGGGTAGCACCTTTCAAGAGAGATAATGAATGCTGTGATGTTTGCAAGATGCTTTTGTCAAAGTAATATACTTTCCATTTCAAGATCTAATTTTTTCATCATGACAATTAAAAATACATGCTTCTGCGAAGGCAGTTTGGTTTGGTTCACAACTGACCATTAGGACAGACCATATTCACCCTCAGCACCTAATATAATGGTTAAAGACCTGTCTTCAAATATCTCACTATCATCCACTGATCAACCAATATCTCACCTACAAAATAGTCTGCACTTTATATGCTATATGATCTAGCAGAAACAAACTTGTCTTAAAAGGAAAGCAGCCAGAAATAAGGGCCATTGTGGACGTGATAAATAGGTTGCAACTTCGATGTATCTCAGCTCTGCACCAGGTTGATTACAATATTATCAAAAAGTTGCCTGCACAAGCTAAAGGGCCCACATCATCTGTCCTTCCTCCTCTCTGACATACTATCATGTATTCGGTTTTCATTTTTCATGTCATGAAAATTTCCAAATAGGGGTGTACATTCATGGAACGCAGATGTCTTATTCAGAGTACTATGGATACTGTATGGCAGGAAGTTTCAAAACCAAGAGTTCAATACCGATGACTCAATGTATGCTAACAGCAGTTAGACAACTATTTTTGCAAAACTAGATCCACCAATGGAATAAAATGATCATTCTCATGCCTAATGCAATAATGTGCAAACCAGTTCTAAATAATGTAATATAACAAGAGTGATTATGGTTATCAGATCTACATTGGAAATTACGTTGGTTGAAATACCCTTAACAAATGGTATTTCACTATTTTTCATGAAAAAAAAAAAAGCAAATATGTCAATTTACTGGGAAAATGAGGTGGTGGTCAACCAACAAAAAGCCAAGATATGCTTAGCATCTTCAACAAGATACCAAGTAAATCATGTGGTTGGTCTAGTTGTATGAGGTGATTCCTTTATCCAACTCATGGGTTGCAACTTGCAAGAGGACAAGGTCATCACTTTATCCTACGGTGACAGGTCGTGCTTTTTGGATATTAGCTGGGCAGTAATGCTAATAAACCCTGTTCTCTCTTTCCTTTCCCAGAATAAAAATAAAAATCAAATCACAATATATGCGTTAAAATGAGAGTTTACTTTATTATTTTTATTTGGGTTTTACTAAAGTGCGATCTGGAGAAATTCTGTGAATATTTATGAAAATCACAGAGTAGAAGTGGAAGGAATGATGACAAGTGAATAAAAGACAAAGGTGGAATCCGTACAAAAAGAAACTCGGGACACACCTCCGCCGTATGATTATGATTGCATCGCAAATCCACGACAAAGGACAAGTTGTTTGTGGCCATCCTTAAATCCTAAGGACAAAGACAAAGCTGTCTGCGGCGCTCGGCTTCCTTTGCTTCAGCCCTTGGCTGCGAGCCCGGCTCTCCTATTGTCACGTAGAATTACTAATGGTTTCTTCAGATTTTTTTATTTTTAGAATATTATCTGTTGTATTTGAACATAAATTATTTATTAATTCATATAAATTATATCAAAAAATATTAAAAATTTATATTTAATGTAATGTATATATGTAATAGTTATAAAATAATTAAAAAAATATTAATTTAATTATAAATAATAAAATCTTAATTAAAAAATTAAAATTTAAACCAAAAAATTTATATTAAATATAAAGATAATGATAAAATTTTGATTTTTGAATATTAAGTAAGATTTTATTTTGTGATTTCTAGCTTTCAATTTACAAAATTCACAAAAGATAATAATAAAGATAAATAGATAGTAAAATCTTAAATTTAAAATTAAAAACTTGTGATAGATATAACGACAAAAAGTAAATTTTGGGAGTTTAATCAAGATTTTATTTTTTTACTCTAAATTTTTTTTATTCTCAAAAGTTCAAAAGAAACAATAAAGAAATCTAAATTAAAAATAAAACTTAAAATAGAAATAACAATAGTAACTTGATTACTATTAGAAAGTAATAAGAATTTCATATTTTAATTTTTTGCCTCTTAATTTTTAAGAAGCTAAATAGGATAAAATAAAATAAATGAATAAATAATTTAAATTTATTATTATATGATGTGGTTTCATTGGAAATAAGAATGACATATCATCACTAAAAGAGAAGACATTTCAAAAGATTTTTTTTATTAAACAATATAGATAATAAAAAGTAATTAGATTAGATGAAAGTGCATAAATTATAATATATATTTTTTTAAAAGACTTATTTTTATTTAAAATTATAAAAAAAATGGTATTAATTAATCTTACTCATGTTTAGAATTATTTAATAGTTCTCATTTATAAATTAAATTGTATTAAAATCTATAAGAATTTACATAGGAATATATATTTATAAAAAAAAATAAAATTATGATTTTAAATGTTAGTATTACCCATCAAAATTCAATTGTGTCACTATAATTTTTAATGATGCAGTGACTTACCATATCATTTTATATCTTTTCTTCTACAGTATCTTGTTAATTCTAAATGTCAAACATAACCTCATAAACTATTTATTATGAGCTTTCTGCTAATAGTTTTAGTTTTAAGATGAATTGGTTATTAATATTGCAATTTCCTATCAAATGAAGGAGGATTTGATCTTTGGTGCCACATTCTCTTAATTAAAATTTGAACTTTAGAATAAGATAAGATGGCCATATACTTTATTCTTTTGAAAAAAAGGAAAACATAGGGAAATAATTTCTCTCCTTTTACATTATTATTCCTATTAATGCTTTACAATTGTTGTTTTCACACTAACTCTAATGCTTGGAGAATTATCTTTCTTTTTTTGAGGTATAACTAAAAGAATACATGATTTCATAAGAATATTTTTTTTTTGTTGTGTGGACATTATACATGAGGAAAAGTGTAGGTGGATCACCTAAATTTGTTAGGAAAATTGATAAAATAAATTTATAGGATATAAAATATAATATTTAATTCTGAACTTTACAATTTTTTTATTGAGATCCATTATTTTAATATTAAAAATAATTATATTTATCTTTCTTAAATTTACATCATTTTTTTTTGAAAAATTCAAGATATTGAAATCCAAGAAAAATCCCACAAGAACACGAATAAGAGGATTTACGTATATTTTGTGTCTTTTGTTTTTTTTATTGTCAACCATGGAAATAAATTTATGAAAAAATTGATTTTAAGAGAGATTGTGATATAATTAAAATTTACAATTTCTTGGCCCATCATTATTTTTTTTCTCACTGAAATCTTGGCCTACACACTTTTTTCTATTTTATTCCCCGTCCAAATGATATACAGCTAAATGGGACAGATGAAGGAATGATTTGTGACAGCATTAATTGATTAGAAATCAAACCCTGTTTATGTGATTTGATTAATAAAAAAAATTGACATTTGTTCACTTTTTCACTTTTAATGAAGAAATTGATGTTTTTACTTTGTATCATTTTAAAAAGTTGATAGTTTTGCACCAAAAATGGCCATTTTTGCTCCGTGTTTACAGAAAGATGGTGGGCTCTCACCATATTTTCTTAATAATTCCAAGAAATATATAAACGAGGATAATGTTTGGATACAGAATAAAATTTTTATGAAAATTTAACATAAAATTATAATTTTTATAAAAAATCATAAATATTTATAAATTTATATATAACAAAATATATAAAAATTAAAAGTTATGTAGAAAAATAAAAATTTATCTTTTTATATAAAAGTTACAAACTTTGATAAAAAAATTCACAATACTTACGGTACATATGGATAAGAATTTTTTTTTAGTAAGCATATTCTTGTATACTAGTATTACTTAGGGTGTGTTTGACAAGTCTCATAAGCTAGCTTATAACTTATTTGACTAACTTATAAGCTAGTTTAATTAAAGTAGAAATGTTTGATAAGCGAACTTATTTCATTAACTTATAATTTTTTCTAAGACGCTACTGAGATTAACGTATGGGAAGCTTTTTCATATTATTCCAAATTTGCCCCTTTAGCTAATGCTCCTCTGTGGCCGTGAAATAAGGCTGCCTTGCGGCCCAAACTTCTTCGGAATGCTTGGGTGCGCAGGGGACTTTTTTTTATAAAAATAAATATTATTTTATATTAATAATTATAAAATAATAAATATTTTATTTTATATTTATAAATTTTTTTATAATAATAATCTAATTTATTTATATTAATAATTATAAAATAATAAAAATAAAAAATATTTTAGTTATTAAATATTAAA
>JANHAO010017329.1:0-14028 GCA_026873985.1 Saraca asoca
CTAAATTTTTACTCTCGAATCATCCATCAAATGGATCCAAACCATTCAAACAACTACGACATACTCGAGTGAGAAATCATAGAAGTAGAAATTATGGACAACTATGAAGAAGAACGCATAAGGTTAATACTTGAGAGGCAAAGGCAACGATAAGCTGGTAGCTCCACTAGGCGTAGACATACAAGAACGGTAATAGACTAGAGTCGTGAAGAAGGACATAACCAATTGTTCACTAGCTACTTCTCTAAAAATCTAGTACACACAGAGGCTCAATTTCGACGAAGGTTCCGAATGCGAAGGCATGTGATCCTTTGTATTGTAGAAGCCCTTGGCAATCATGATAAGTATTTCCAAATGAAGATCGATGCCACTGGTAGAATGGGCCTTTCACCGTTACAGAAATGCACTACCACTATTTGTATATTGGCATATGGATCACTTGTTGATAGTGTAGATGACTATGTGCGAATTAGCGAAAGTACTACAGTGGAATGCTTAGAGAGATTTGCAAGGGGTGTGAACGAGTTATTTGGGGGTGAGTACTTAAGAAGGCCTAACAACAATGACATTGAACATCTACTCAAATGGGAGAGGCACGTGGCTTTTCCGATATGTTAGGTTCCATTGATTGTATGCATTGGGAATGGAAAATTTGTCCAATAGTGTGGAAAGGCCTATTTTGTCGAAATGATCATGCCAAACCTGCAATCATGCTCGAAGTAGTGGTGTCATAAGACTTATGGATTTGGCAAGTATTTTTTGGCATTGCGGGTTCAAACAATGACATCAATGTGCTAAACTAATCCAATGTGTTTAATGACGTTTTGGAAGTAAAAGCTCTCAAGGTGCAATATACAATGAATAGAACCCAATATAACATAGGGTACTATCTAACAAATGGTATTTATCTAGAGTGGGCTACGTTTGTCAAGAGTATCCTAATGCCACAAGGAGAAAAGAGAAAATTGTTTGCCCAACATCAAGGAGCAGCAAGAAAGGATGTGGAATGGGCATTTGGAGTGCTTCAATCTCGATTCGTGATTATACGTGGCTCGGCACATGCTTGGCACATCGATACAATCAAGCATATAATATATGCATGCATCATATTGCATAATATGATTGTTGAAGATGAACGACACATATATGGTGGTAATTTTGATTATTCTTATGATCATCTAGACAATGACATCTCAACAATTGAAGTATCTAATGGTCCTCATTCTGATTTTGTAACATACCTACAAAGGAGAGCACTTGTTTGTCAAAGACAAATTCATCGTCAATTTCAAGCAGACTTGGTGGAGCATATTTGGGAACATTTCTGATGTGAGAATAAATAAAATTAAATTTTATTTTAAATATATAATATTATGTATTTTTCATCATTTTTAACTTATTGTGATAAAAATTTAGTTGAAATAAATTTACTATATTTTTAATATATTTTAAATTTTTTTACATATTTATTATCTCAAAATTAAAATATAAATGAATTAATATTTTAAGTTGAAATAAAAATAAATATAAATAAAGTATAAAGATGTGGGGTAACTTGTGGGACCCATTTGATGAACTTTTTAGAGTTACATAATTGTAGTGGAGAGTTGCTTAAAGTAATAAAAAATAAAAAATAATGATGTGGTATCATAGGATCCATAAAAAGAGGAATTAAGTAACTCCAATGGGTTGCACCATTGGAGATGCTTTAAGTGTTAAATTTCTTCTTTTTTTATTAATTTTTGATTATATATAAATTTGTTGAACCAATCCAATAAAAAAAGAAATTTAAAAATAAAAAAAATTGTCCAATTTTTGGGTTTTACTGATTTTTACCAGCACGGTTCAAAGCGATTTAACTGTTAAAATAACTTTCGATAATGACTCAAATTAAATTATGTAGCAAACGACGATCATACAGATCAAATAGATTCAACTTGTTTCTCTTGCCATTGAAATTGGCCGTGTCAAGCCCAAACATAGTTTCGATTAAATTTTTTTTTTACAAGAAATGTCTATCTTCGGTCCAACCCGCGAAAGACTGACCCACACTCAAATACATCCACAAAAGTTGGGTTAAAGTGAATTTATTGATTTACGTGGACTAAATCAGTTGGCAAAAATCCAACCATTCCGACTCAGCCGGTTAGTTTTTACTCTCAACATACGTACACTTGACTGGTGGATAGCCCTCCTTATTGCATGCAGTGACTGCATGCATGCAGTGACGGATATAAGATTTATTATCAGTGGGAGTTGAAGAATGGTGGTAATTCGTGTTTCGTGAAAATACTTATGAAAAAAATAAAGAATTTATAATTTACCTCATTTGAATAGACTTATTTAAAAGTTTAACTTTTTTATCAAATATTTAATTTAGTCCTTATCGATTTTTTAATTTAGATCTTTTATCATATTTCTATTTTTTATTTTAAATTGAGTGGGGGTTTTAGCTCCCATTCAACTCAACGTAGGTCTGCCCTTATTTGCATGTACCTAACTTAATATGTTCGATCGTAAGAAAAAAAAGAAAGGGAAAACAATTAAAGTCAATAAAAAGAAAGAAAAATACGGATGATGGATGTTTAAAAATATCACTTCACATTACTGGAAACTCTTGATTAAAGTAATATTTGATGTTTTTTCAAAACTTTTACCTTCTTTTACATCAAGGATCAATCCTAATTTTTTATGTGTATTTAATGGTTTAATTACTTCTATTATTGTAAAAAAGAAAAAAAAAGACTTCACTTCTTGCTATTTAAATATTTAAAAAATTCTCTAAAATCTTTTAAATTAAAAAAAAAATAAAGTGATAGAAGACTTTTAAAATTAATCATAAAATTCTATTCTCTTCCTTTCTTTAATTAAAATTAAAAAGAAAAAGATTATCACATAATTTTTTATTTTTTCTCTTCTTCTTTTCTCCTGATTTAAAGTAGACAGGATGTTAGTTGCACTTAATGCACCGATCAAAAGATGGATGGCACATTAATGTATTAGTTAATCTCTATTTAATGATATGTTTCTTTTTCTCATTTATGTAGCATGCTCAACTTAATTGCGGGTAGTGCAACTCCTCCAGAGATAGAGTGAGTATTTTGAGCTTCACGCGGCGGTCCCGTCAGCTTTGGGCAACTGCCTTAGTTCCAACTGCCACATTTGAAGTCCACCAAAGCGGTGGTCCCACACCTGACCAGTCGCCATTTTGAACATCAAAACTCGCAAAATCAAGAAAATTCCAAACCTAACCGCTCCAACTAAAATAGAATTAAAAAAAAAAAAGAAGGACACATGGCGAATAACTAGTGGCTGGTAGGTTCTGGAAGTCTGGAACGTCGAAACCGGACTGAATTAAAATATATTGAATCATTGTATAAAGAGAAATCGACCTCTTGCTTTTTGTTCCACGTTTCATTAGAGCTAGAAACACGAACAAGAGCAAAGTCCCCGTACGATCCCTTGCTTTGTTACTCCTTAATTTCTTCCTTGTGTCTCAGGTATCACTTTCATCTGCCTCTCTCTAATCAAAAAGACTTTTTGTAGGATTCTGTGTTTTTGTAATAGAAAGTTTACGAATCGTGAATTGAACGACTTCTGTGAATGTTTTCTATCTTCAAATGTTTATGATCAAAGGGAATTCTTCAGTTATCCTTAGTTTGGGAGACCCATTTTGTATTGGATGTGTAACTTATGAATTTGTTAATAAAGGTGGTGGGTTTTGACTTGGTCGTGTTTTTTTAAGCAAAAGTCTAGTGCTTTGGTTTATATAATCATAATTCACCAGAATTATGAGTAGTTGCGTGTTGCAGCTGATGGGTTGATGCATATTTGGGATAATGCAGCTATTGAGTTGCTTCTTGTTCCCTTGTTTTTCTGTAGTTGTTTAAGGCTAGGTGGTTGTACACTTGTACATGCTGGGTTGTATCCTAGGAAGTAGAAATAGGGATTCGACATGGATACAGGGGAGCCGCAAATTTAACAAAAAAAAAAAATTAAGACACCATACTTCAGAGATATAATCAGAGAGTATTCTATATGAATAGAAAATTTTTAAGATATTTAACATGGGTTGAAGATTTAGAGAAGAAAATGCTATTACTTTTGTAAGTTTGTCTACTATGTTTTGAATTATTTTAGCTAAAAAATTATGAAAGAAAAGATTTGTTAATGATTTGCAATGTTACCAATTGAACAACAAAAAAAAATAATAATAATAATCGAAGGGATATCTATTGAAGAAGTATCCAGTAGTATCTTATAGGTAATACCATATATGTATCCAACACAGATATGTTATCGGTTTTAAAGTATCTGTGCTTCCTACTTGTACCTTATTGACCTTATTTTAATGTGAGTTCAAAATAAACTACTAAATGATGGGAATTTTTTGTTTCCTGCATATACTTTTAATTTTCTGCAAAGAATTTGAGGGTGTTCTTGATGTGAAAGTGAGGTTAGATTGGTGGAAGGAGTTGGCATGTATTGATAAATTGATAACTTACTATAATTGTTTTGACAACTGGAGGTAGTATTATATTTATGGTGTTTTTAATCGGTCTGACACTTGTTTACACTTTTATGGTTGTTTCCACTAGCTATCATACTAAGCTTTGAAATTCACTCACTCTGACAGGTGATTCTGATCCATTGGAGGATTTGTAATACTAACTGATTTAAAGCAACTTATTAATCATATATCAAACTGTGATAGATGGCTGAGGTAAGTGGGACTTTAAATCCAAGCACTCCAATCTTTGATATTTTCCCTCCGCTTCATGCCTTGCAATGGTTAGGACACTTATCACTGTAATTGGGTGCAGGACGGTTACAGGGTTACTCTAAATGTTTATGACTTGAGCCAAGGACTTGCTCGACAGCTTTCAACAACATTTTTGGGGAAGGCTATTGAGGGTATATGGTGAGTATATCATTTTTTGTTGTACTAAGATTAGTATCACCTGATATCTGAAATGGTTGGATTATTATCAACTAAGAAACAAGATTCACTGGATGGCTAGCTGATAATGGTGTGAAAATCATCCCTGTTATGCTTGTGGGGAAACTAGATTTTTAAGGGATAAATTAATTATGACTTATGAGTTGCTTTGAATTTTTGTTTGGTTGCATTTATACAGATTTTAGAGCACTAGGGCTTGATACTTTTATTTGAGCAAAGGATTTCGATAAAAAAAAAATTGTAATAATTTTTTTAAAAATTCATTATAGACCAGAGTTTTTCTAGAAAAATCATTCTTTTAATAATTCTGTAAATTGGATGTCTTGTTGACTTGCAATAATTTTCCTGTTTATCTGTTGTTTGGACCTAAGGCACACAGGAATTGTTGTTTATGGTATTGAGTATTACTTTGGTGGAGGCATACAACATTCTCCAGCTGGATCAACACCATATGGAACACCAATTAGAGTGGTGGACATGGGTGTAACACATTTACCCAAGGATGTCTTTGAAATGTATTTGCAGGAAATCAGTCCAAGGTTTACTGCTGAAACCTATAATTTGCTTACTCACAATTGCAACAACTTCAGCAATGAGGTTGCTCAGTTTTTGGTTGGTGAAACCATTCCTGAGTATATTTTACAGCTCCCTAATGAAGTTATGACGAGCCCAATGGGAGCTCTTATATGTAAGTTTTCATTCACAACTGTTCTTACTTTTAATCTAACATCATTGTTAGCTGTTCAATGCATGTTTGTATCGATTTTTATTACAATACAGTAATATTTTTCCAAATATGGGGTGGCGGAGAAAAATTTTGAGGCCTTGATGGCATCCATATTTAACGTAACTAATTTATTTTGTAGTAATGTTAGATACATTTATTTTGTCTCACAAGCTATTATTCAATTGTACTCATGTCACAACTTAACTTAAAATGCCTTGCTTTTTTGTTTTGGCCTTGCCTGGGTTCAGATTTTGCCATGTGTGTATTTTGTAACAATTTGTACTCAATGTTAAGTGTAGCTAACATTTTCTCTCGATATTGTTGCCTGTGGTGGTACTTTCTAGGCATTTCCATCCATAAGTGCACTTCTTGGGTGCTAGCTTTTCATGCCTAGCAAATTATGCTTCTTTGCATCTAAATTTCAAATACTTTGCTTTTAATGTTATCTCTTCCTCATCTTATCAAACTCCATTAGATAATTTTATCAAATTCCAAGCATGTTGTTAAAGAATGCTTTGTTGGACTTGCAGAAATGATAGGCAATTCTAGTAACCTTGCTTGTTCATTTACAGCAGTTTGTATTTCCTTTGCCTGATGTCTTTTATCCTTTTCTACTGCCATTTTGCAGTGCCAATGATACAGAATTTAGAGACAACATTGAGAGCCGGTGCTGTTCCCCAAGTTCCCCAATTTAGACCTTCTACAGCACAGCCTTCACATCCTACCTCGTTTAACACAGCAAAAACTTCAAGTAGTCCTAAATCTTCCGTTGAGCAAAGTTCTACAAGAGAAGTTAACAATGAAGTGAAAGACAAGACTACTGATTCTAGCACACCAGGTAATGCAGTGCCGCCTGCTGTAAAGCCGCAGGAAGAACATCACAAGTCATCACCTAATGGGGTTGCTGGAGATCCTCTCGGTGAAGCTCGGGACAAGGTACAAGATGAAATTGTCAAGGAGTTTGCTGCAATCATGGCCACCGGGTCAATGTGTGCTAGTGAGGCTGCGGCGCTTGCAACAAGGAGAGTCATGCAGAAATATGGTCAGACTGCTATGTCACAGAGTTAGCATTACTCATTTTAAGGTTTAGCTTTATTCTTCTTCACTGGCAATTAAATTGTCATTGTTGACAGTTGTTGGATCTAATATCCCTTTAAATGTCAAGGTGCCCCATTTGCGGATTCATTTCATTTTTCATGAATGTGATTATGATTTGGGATGACTTGATTCACTTATATATATATATATATATATATATATATAGAGAGAGAGAGAGAGAGAGAGAGAGACCTGGCGGGATGTATGAGGATTGAACATAGAATCTAGATTATGATGAGGATACGAAAATTGGTAAGTCGTTTTACTTTCTGGCTATTAAGAATTACCAGAGAATGCAATTGCTAAAGGGAATACTACGCATTGAGCCATGAATCATGCTTGGATTTAATTCATATTTCACACATTTTCCCTTCACTCATATTATAATTGCCACTAAGCAATGAGCATTATTGAATGAGCTATCAGAGGTTCAGAACCTCATGCTGTTGATAGGGACACGAGTGTAAAATGCTAAAATGAGAATATCAATGGTGAAGGAAACCAATTGTGTTAAAAGGTGAAACCTGTTCACTTTCTTTTTCATGGCTGAATATTGGACTGTATTCAACAACTTCCATAACTTGGAGTTCGTTGGATGAGTCCTGATAGCACTGAAGCTGCCTCAATTCCTACCGTTATGGCGTCCAATTCAATAGAGATGGGATCAGCAAGTCTTGACAATTTTTAGCATAATTGAAATAATATAAATGAGTGTTTGAACTTGAATTGGTACAAAAATCTTTGCTCGATTTGATATATTATGAGCTAAAGCTCAGTTCAAACTCAACTTGAGCTCAATAATAATATTTTGTTAAATGATTGTAAGAGTCTAATGTTTCGAAAAAAGGAAAAAGTTTCAACTAATTAAAAAAATTATAGAATATTAATAATACATATAAAAATTTTATAAATATAATTGTAAAGATTATATTAAGAAATACATTGTATACTTTAAAGTTATGAAAAAAAAAATGAGTTTTTAAATATATACAATATTATATAGATAAACATACAATAAAATTAATATAAAATATAATTGAGCTACTCACTAGTTAAATAAGTCAGATTAAACTTAGCTCAGCTTGTTTAGCAAAACAGAGTCAACAGACTAACTTTTATACTCAAATTTGATAAGAACGAGCAATGAACCAAGTTGCATTATTACCGAGTGGAGATAGTTTAGCAGAGCTACTAAGATCAATTGTCACCTGTACAAAACAAAACCAATGATTTTAAACTAATTTGTTCAAATTATAAAGACAATAATATTGAAATTTGAAGTATCACAGTAGAATTAGACCTTTTTCCCCCTTTGCTGGTCACCAGGATTCACCAATACGATAACATATCTACCAAAGTTTTTATTCAGAAAAAACTGTCATGAAATATATACAAGATTTTGCTTTGCAGTGGGACTTGGGAGTCTTGGACCAAATTAATGCAAAGCCATACTCTTAGGCTAACATGGAATGTTCAGTCAATTTTTGGGAGTAGGGAAAATAGAGGTTTATTTAAGAAGATAATCCTAAATACCTTTCATTTGTTCTTCATTTTCCATCTCCCAAACAGACAATTATTGTCTAATATAGGGCTTTCTCCCTTCTTCCATTTCAACCAATATCCGGCTTCACAGCCGTTTTCAGCCTTTCTTCTCTTTTCTCTCGTTATTGCTCTCTTTTTTTTTTTCCTGCCTGGTATAGTGCAACTTGTGTGGTAAATTTGAAACAGAAACACCCTTTTGGTAACAAGTATGATGAATTACATTGTTAACAGGAAGAAGCAGCTATGATATGACTGCTGAAACTTGGCTCCTCAGTAAGGCATGGTCTTCATTACTTGAACTGACGTTTTTATTTTCCAATTCCAGGCTCTCTTCTACAGATGATTTGCAAAAGGCACCGGAAGGAATATTGATTCCAACAAAGCCAATCAAGACAGCTACTGCTCCAAGGCAATCCAACAGCCCGGGAGCATTGCCAGTGAAGACATCCGCAATGGCAGCCAATGGGACCTGAATTGCCAGCCCAGCTGTAGCTATGGTGGTTGACGTCAGAAGAACAGCCTCAGCAAACAAGTAATCACCCAGCACAATATCCAGCAGTCCTGGACATCATGATGACCATTTCATACATTAATAAATGCAGAAATCAAATGAAAGAGTACGTGAGGAGAATAATCCCTTGTACAATAACAAAAAAGGCTTATAGTGTTGCAAGTTCATAACTGGAAATTAGATCAAGTTTCCACAACATACTGGTAATATATTCTCTAGAGTCTGAAATATTCTCACTTCAGAAGCAGTGATAACCGTGAAAGCCTTAGAAAAATGAGAAGCATTCCTTGGAAAAATTCTAAGAATTTAGATGAAGAAAAGTTCCGCACAACAAAACTAGTTTGGTAATTTATTTTGCCTTTCCCACTGTCATTTCAAAATTCAATCATTCAAAAACTTATCAGTAGTTGAAACAAGCTTTCAGTTTTTAACCTGGTTTCTCAAGGATGTTCTACAAAATACATTCTCATTTCTACATTTCTAGTAAACATTGACTTGCTCTGGAAAAATCCATTCCTCAGGTCTGATGCTACAAAACTCTAAACTCATTGATAATTAATAAGGCCAATACAAAACTGAGTTCATTGCTTTTTTGGCTTGATTAAAATTAAGCTCAGAAAATTGCTTATAGGTCCTGATGAGAACTATTCTACAAATCAGCCTTAGAAGATTGAAACTGAAAGGGAAGAAAGTTGGTTTGCTAATGATAAACTTGCAAAGTACTTGTATAACAAAATAGAGGAGACCCAAAGAATTATATTAAAGTTCTATAAAAGTGAAAGAAAAATCACACTTTTAAGGAAGAAAAAACAACTCATGCTTACAAAGAAATTCAGTTTAGGCCAAATTTTCATATATGTGACTCCATCATATCATTTTGAAACTGAAATTATATGGTATTGATGTAATTGTACAGGCACATAAGCTGAAAAAATTTCATTTTGTTCTTAAATTACAATGGCAATGAACTTTTTCTGAACTATCTGTGGAAATTCATTGAGATTCAAAGTTTAATTATTTTTTGCTTTCAGTTTCAGAGTTATGTGTAACCTAGAGAAAGTTATGAAAATTTCAAACTCTAGATAGCACAATTTGGTGTTTCAATTCTTACTTCACTTTCAATATCTGGGAGTAAGCATTGTTGATATTCCAATATGCATGGAAAGATCCATTACGCTATGCTTGGTTAAGTGGAAAATAAAAGGAAAGAAAAGAAAATTTGAAATTTAGTTAGATGAGACAACATGAACAAAAGAAAATTTTAAAATTTTGATGTGCAGAATGATGCTAACCACAAATTAGCCATCTATTTTCTCTTCTCTTCCTTCTCTCTATCCAATCAAAGGAAAATTTTAAAATTTGAAATTTTCATTTTTTTTTTCCTTTCCTCTCATCCAAGCAAAGGGTTAGGAAAAGTAGCACAAGTTTCTGTAGGTATCAGTCTGTTTCATACAAACTTATGAAATTACAAGTGCTGTATCAATTGTCATCACTCTCCATTGTATAGATTATTACTGTTGACAGAGCAACAGAAGAGATCCAAACACCATCCTTCATCTTGCTTTACTTTCTCTATGGATAAAATAAGTGCTTTATGGGAATGAACACTCGCCCCAGATTACAAAGCCAAAAATTTCAGAGCACACATAGTCATACATGCATAGATATTATCCAACAATTCCTGTAAGAATGTATTAATACTATATGTATGTGTGGTTTTTAGATCATTCAAAGAATATGTGAGCACTTTGAAGCAAACGATAAATTTAGTATCCCCCAATTTAAAGCATACATAATTTCTGATGGGATAAAGAAAGCAGCCATAATGTGAAATTTGAAACCTGAGGAAACTAAATAAAATAAATACTAACCTACCTGTAACAACAGTAAGACCAAGCTGCTTCCATGTATGTGTATAAAATGATTCCACCTTGGTGAAATTGAGTACGAGGGCAACAGGAAGAAATATAAGCATATTGAAAAGCCCTAGATATCCAAAAAACTGAGCCACACTGACAAGACCACTCTTTCCGTCATCATCAGGTAATTTCTTGCGAATAAGGGTAATATACACTGCATATAATCCGGAAGAAACAAGAGAAGAATGTCTCCAAGAAGTGGATTTGAAGGCATTGCTTTTAAACCACTTTGTGAGTCGCCAATACTTACAATTACCGTTCCTCCCATGCAAAAAAGAAGGCTAAAGAGCTTGACCCAAGTGAATTTCTCATCCAAAAATGCTAGAGAGACCAAAAAGGTTAAAAGACTGGATACACTGCTTAGGATTGTATTTGACTGCATATGACATTAAAAAGTAAATTAATTTAAGCCAGATGATGAAATGAAGCAGAATTTAGATTCTTAGAAGCAGAGACATCGAATCCAAACTCCAGAGACACTTACAGTGACAGTAGTATACTTCAAGGAGAGGTTAAATGCGAGTTCAGAAAAAAACCAAAACGGGCATACCAATAAGCTAACTTTGGCTGCCTTGCATCGGGTCCAACGCCCTTTTGCATCCAATTGATTATCAACATCCATAACTAAATTAATACCACCAGGCAATCTCTCTTCCACATAGTCTAATTGCAGAAATTCAGAACCACTATCCCTTTGTGGATTCATATCAACTTTGTCTACAAGCAAGGATGCAGTGGCATTGTTGTTTGCATCGTTATCATCAAGAAGGATGACCTGCTCTGATTTGCCTAGAATATCCAAATAGCTACTCTTTTCACTCCTCGGGAACCATAAACCTACATAAGAATCCTCCAAATAACGCCCAATTTCGATGATTGGAATGTACACCACAAACAATGAATTGCAGATGTAGGTAATGAGGAATGGTGATACTCCTGCATTTCCAACTGACTGAACTGCAATGCTAGCTGCTATCCCTATTGCTGCCACAACAACTATATATATCAAACCCAGAATCCATTTCCAAGCTTTACTATTCATATCATTTGAACAACTCAACCCGCAGATATTCCCTAAATATTCCCAAAGTCCAAAGACAGTGGTAAAACAATTCTAGACTACCAGAATTAAAAACCACTTCTATGGCATAAATCACCAATGCCCATCTCGTAATTCACGCAAAACCTCGCCTAGAAACAACAAAAATACCCATTATTAGCCGACAAAAAAAATAAAAAAACTTGCTTATCAATTTTGAGCAGAGTCCTAGGTACAAGTCAAAATACACAACAATAATTCAGGAATATATAACTGAAAAGAACATTAAGATAAAATATGAAATAAGAACGAAAGGAAAAGAAAAAACCATCAATTACCAGTCGTCATATTCACTCCTAACAAAATTACAAAATGAAAAAAAGCTACATTTGACAAACCGACTAAGCAGTCTAGGATTGTACCTGACGGAAAATCTATGATAATCGGTTGCATAGAGTTAACCAGTTAATTTTTTTTTTTTAATTTTGCTACCCTTTTAGAAAAATATTATAGTTCAGATCAATAACAATTTTATGTGTTAATTTGATATTGTTGAATTATGAATTTGTAAAATTACAAAACTATTTGGTAATGTTTTATGTTATTTTCATATTTATATGTATAAGTTTAATTTTATATAATAATTAATTATCTTTAATTTATATATTATATTTTTAATATATATTAAAATCTTGATTAAATTTCAATCTAATCTCGATCAGATGATTAAATTTTAAATATTTTTTTATTCAGTGATTGGTTTAATTTTTAAAATATCAATAAATAATAAGTTGATAATAAAAAATACAACTAAATTAAAATATATACAAGATTGTGTGCGTGCGTGCGTGCGTGTGTGTGTGTGTGTGTGTGTGTGTGTGTTTTTTCAGAGCAAAACAACAACATAGAAAACGCGGCCTAAATAGGACTATGAAGTAAAAAATGACCAGCAACCTAAAGAGGTAGGAGTGACGTAAATATGGTGAGAGGGTTGGAATTGGGGTTTGATTAACTGTGAATGTTATATTCTGATATGCACAGCACAATTGGTGAATGTCAAAGCATGTATGCTCTTCAATTCTGCCTTGGTAGTCGTTTGCTTTTGCATAATGTGTCACAAAAATTTGTGGAGAGACATAATATGGACAGAATTTGTCGAAGGTTATCGATAGGAAATCCCATACAAACCTAACCATACAAAATAAGATAATAAGACACATAATTACATCAATACATAATTAAATATACATATATCCAGTTCTATCAAAAATTCGATAAAGTGTTTTCAATTTTTCGAATGTCTGGGCACAAGGCCTATACAAATAAAAAGGATTACATGCCCATCACAAGTTGTACAATAATACAACAAAATATAGTATCCTGATTATACAATCTATATCCTATTGAGTACCCAGCAACCAAACACATGCAAATACAACCCTATCAACTGTCATAATTTCTCACCATACATATACCTTTATACTCCGTAGAAGTAATTTATTCGATCTAGAAGCAAATCCAATATCAGTGTGGGGTAAGAGAACGATAGGTGTATCCTAAGGCTCTGAAAAATATTGAAAGAGAGGAGTGTGTTTATAGAAATTCATTGAATAGACAATTCCATAAAAATAATATATATATATATATATATATATATAGTTGTTAAGAAAAACTTCCTCATTTGACAGCTATAAGCTCAAAATAGGTTTGAAAGCTCCTATTCATCAAGGAAATCATATAATTTAAAATTATAATATTCAACAACATAAAAGTGACGTATGCTATTATGAAAATATCCATCATGGCAAAAACATGAAAGAAATTCAGCAAAACTTATGAAAATATATCAATATTCAATTTACAATATACTTAACTAGAATCCTAGTGAAAATTCCTAGAGGTAACCATAACATTATAAACATCCCATAATCAATCCAATACGCATGTTGAATATTTATCTATTCGATAGATCCCCTCTTATTTCTCCAATTCAATGTGCATGCCAAATATTCATATATTTAATAGGTCTACCCTTATTTCTCTATCACATAGACTAGTCACAAGTGCACTTGAAGTTACCAACGAATTTCTGATAGGTCTAGGATCTCAAATCAATAAGTCATTTGGAAACATTATATTTTTAAGTTTCTTCACAAATAAGAGACATTTTATTCATATCATACTAATAATAACTCAAACATAACATAAAACATTTCCATAGTCATACTTCAC
>JANHAO010017330.1:0-14030 GCA_026873985.1 Saraca asoca
CCATCCAATCCTTTGTGACATACTTTAGTCTAGTGAGAAAATAAAATCAAGTAATAAGACAAAATAATCATATCAGATCATCAAAGAAAAAAAAATTGCTAATGAATCGATTCAAGAATTGATTCACAAAAGTTTCTAAAACTTTGGTGAGAAATTTTAGCAGACAGTCCCGTATGAATCGATTCGGTAACCAATTCATTAAAATGAATCGATTACCAAATCGATTTCATAAAGTTTCTAAACCTCTGATCTGGAAAGGTTGAACATGATAGCACAATATGAATCAATTACCGAATCGATTTATGATCACAAAACATATGTGAATCGATTCTTTAATCGATTCATTGATGCATTTATATGTGAAAATTCAAATGGTAATCGATTCATGAATCGATTCATAGCATGAAACTACAAAGCCCTATCCTCAGCTATGGGCAGTTCTGTGCTTATAAATAGGTCTGTCTTTAATTCATCTAATTTCATGAAATCAAACATCATCAATTTGTGATTTCATTGGTTCTATTTTCATTGAAAGTCATGAAAGCCCAATGGTACCCTCTCAGTTATCATCAAAATAAAGTCCACAAAGTAAAAGATTCAACTAAACACAAAATAAAATACTTACCCCGACATTTTTTGGCGTGGCCTGGATCGCTAGCTCAATATATACTGGAGAACTTGGCAAGCAGAAGCACAAGTAGAAGAAGTAGAAGCAGAATGGCACCTAAAAGGATTGAGCAGCACCACAAGTAGAGATAGTAGAAGTAGAAGCAAAT
Source organism: Saraca asoca (assembly GCA_026873985.1). Lineage (NCBI taxonomy): Eukaryota > Viridiplantae > Streptophyta > Magnoliopsida > Fabales > Fabaceae > Saraca > Saraca asoca. The sequence goes on from JANHAO010017330.1 coordinate 777, forward strand.
GTAGCAGAAGCAGAGGCAGATGTAGCACCAGCAGAAGTAGAAGTAGTTGCAGAACAAGCAACAACACAATCACAAGCAGAACCAAAAGCAAAATCAAAATCATGAAGAGTGGGCTATGGTTGGTGCGCAGGAGAGCAGAGAGGGAAAAGAGGAAAAATGGTGGAGGGAAGAATAGAATGCATCGGAAAAGTATTTTAACAAAAGGAAAAAGAGAAAAGTTAAAAAATTAAAAATAATCACATTAAATATTATAAAATTTTTGTAAAAATATTTATTGGGCAACACAATTTAAGTGTTGCCAAAACTTAAATTTTTGAAACACTTAAAAAAGTGTTGTCTATTGTATATATGGTAACAGTTTTAAGTGATTGTTGCCTAAAATTATGAGCAAAGGCAACAATACAAAAAACCGTTGCCTATTCTAGTTATAGGGAACAGTTTTTAACTGTTGCTGATTTAAGAGCTGCTAAAGGCAAAAAAATGTTATAGTGAAATGGTAAAAAAAGGGTACTTTCTAAGCTCAGTAAATGATTATGCATCCAAACAAACAGATTTAAATTGAATATAATGGAAAATGATTCAAGACAAACTAATTCTTTTTCATTAAATGGATCTCAAAAACTTACAAATTTTTTTTTGTTTCCCAAATATTCAAGACAACACTTGTTTCTTTCTTTTTTACTTTCTTTTGTCTTGTATATTTACACTTTGTTTCTTTTCACACTTTGTGTTTTCTTTCAATTTTATTTCACTTTCTCTTGTCACAATTTTGTTTTGCTCTTGCTTCTTCTTTCTTTTATGCTTGCTGTCTAAAAAAATTTCAGCACTTAGTTCTCACTACTTAAAGTAACCAACATCAACGCAAGTTAATCACAATTGGCATAAATCAATTTTTAATTACGTGTACTCAATAGGAAGATGTTTCTTGGCATAAAACATATTCAAAACAAGCTTGGATAGCAACAAAAATTCTAAAAAATTGCAGCAAAAGTTTCAGGCAGTTATAGAGGAACATGGACAACAACTCAACCAAAACAGGGGATTGCAATTTGATCAAGAAAATTAATGAAAATGTTGATAGAAATGACACCAAATAGTACCAAACCAAAGGACACACAAAAGCAAAGCAAAGGAAACTTAAACTAACTCATAAACACATGATGTGCAACAAATTAGGATGCAAAATTCTATAGAATTTCCACCCAAAGAACAACAATTTCAATAGGGGAAATGACATAAAATGAGCAGAAAAATTTAACTCACACAAACCTATGATCAAACACTTGGGGAACAAAGCAAGACACAAAAACATTTATGCAAAATTGCAGTTTAATCAAGGCCAAACAACAAGCAATTTTCTAGTAGAATATTGGACAACAACATGAGCAGAATGAAGCAACAATTGGACTTAATTTAGCAAGCAATTGGCACAAAACAAGGTAGAAAAATAGTAGGAAAATATACAAGAAAAATACAAAGGATTTCAGCAAAAGTAAATGAAATTAAACAAGAAACTTGGAGAGCCAAAACTCTGATATCAAACTGATATGCTCTCCCTTTGAGATGCCCATCGATCTTTCTCTAATTTAACAAAATTCAGCAACCGAATTGGAAACAAAAAGAAGGATATTAATGCCACACTTTAAAATAGGTAGAAGGAGAGTGATAAGTGATAAATTTGATATTACAAAGAGCAAACTCTTTGATAAGTCACAAGTTTTAACAAGAATCTTAGGAGAGCATTCTCTCAAGAAGAAAAATCTTCAATCTCATAAATGTTCAAATTTGTATTCTAATGGAAATAAGCCTTCCTTAATAGTTTTAACTTACTTAAAAAGGGGGCTGAATTAATGTCCCAAACAAGCCCATTAAAAATGCCAAACAAATAGCCACAAAAACATAAGTCTAAGTTATTATAAAAGCCCAAAAACTAAGTCATAAACTAGGCCATTCAACCTTTTCAAATGGCATAAAAAAGGAGGACAAAGACAGCCCACAAAATTGTACAATTCAAGCCATTTGGTCATGTTTGCTGCCATTTGGATGCTCCAAGCAGCTGCCATGTTGGATGTTCCAAGTGGCTTAAGTAGGTGGCATGACTTCAATGCAAATGACTTTTGAATCTCCAAGGCCTTGCTCCTCATGTGTGCTCCATAATGTGTGACATGACCCTTGAATAGTTTCCCTTGTCTTCCCAGCCTTGTCTCTTATCATGGGTTCCATTGGAAGGTACAAAGCCTTTTAGTGATCTCTAACTTGGCCCCTCACATTCTCATTAATTTATGCAGCCACTAAAATTGGATGGAGGTTCCATAAGGAGTCACATGCTTTTTGGGTGTCAGGTTTGAAGAGTAGATATGGACATAGAATCCCAAAAATGGAACAAGAAGATTTTTTGATGAAGAAGGCTTTAATGAATAGGGATAAGTGTTTTAGGAAGGAAATGAGGAAGAATATTTTTTATGGAAACAATGTAAAATATTAGACTACCATTTGGTTGAAGGCTGGCCCCGATTAAAGCTCTAATCCAAGGTCTTCTTAATTAGGAGGATGGGGAACTTACGGTAAGGCAAATTGTTGATGAATCTGGTAACTAGCACTTGGATAGTTTATCAATGATTTTGCCTATTGAAATTGTTGACTTGATCTTAACAACGTGTGTCCTTCCAAACTTTTCAAGGGAAGATTCCCTCTCATGAGGAGGCTTAGCTGATGGGAACCTTCTCTTTAGTACAGGGTGTAATCTGATCGAGGAATGTCTAGACAAAGTTAGGGATGAGGAACCTGAGAAAGATAATGATGTTTGGGTGTGGGAAATTAGGTGTCATCGTAGGGTCAAGTACTTTATGTGGGTTTTTGTTAATTAAGCTTTTCTCACAAGAAATACTTTAGTTCTTAGAGGGCTGCATACTCTTTTAATTTGTCCTTTATGTTCTGCTGATGTAGAAACTTTTGAACATCTTTTCTTTTTATGTAGTAAGTCTGTTTCTGTTTGGAATTCAGCTAAAATTAATCTCAGTTTGGTTGATGACAATTGCTTTCTTAAGGAGTTTGTGTTGAAGGGAAGGATATTGGTGCATGGAATATATCTTGATACTATATTTATCTACATTTGTTGGGCCACTTGGCATGTAAGGAATAACTTGGTTTTTAATGGGAAACCTTATAAGCTAAGAGAGTTGTGGGAATTTTCCAGAAGTAAGGCTTTGGAATTTTGGTACTTGGGGACTAAGGGAGCCAAGTCTAGAGGTAGGGATTTCACACATATGAAACACCCAATGGGTTCCTCCGGAGTTTGGGTGGAGTAAGCTTAACGTGGATGGTTCAATTAAAGGGATAGAAAGTGACTTTGGTATAGGTGTTCTTAGATATAGTCGGGAGAAGTGGTCGATGGGCTTCTATCAGAAGGTAGGTAAGGGTATTGCTATCTTGGCCGAATTTTGGGCCTTTAGAGAGGGTATCCGGCTGGCTTTAAACCAGGGACTAAGGAGGTTATAAGTGCAATATGACTCTTTGATGTTATTGGATTAATTAATAATATTGTCATTGGGGATCAACATCCCTTTGTTCCCATTATCTTTGAATGTAGGGAAAATTTGAACAAGTTGCTAGAAATGAAGGTCACTTGTATTTACAGGGAGGGGAACCAAGTGGCGGATGCATTGGCCAAGATGGGAAATGACCAATTCGAGGATGAATTAACTTCTAAATCCTCCTCCTAATATTGGAAATTTCAATTGGATACTACAGGAACTTGATTTTTGAGAACATGTTACCTTGTTTCTCGTTTAGTTTGTTGTTTTGTATAGGCTTCTGACTGTTTTATTTATAATATTTCCTTTTTCACCCCCCAAAAAAAATAGGAGGGGAAGGATAATCTGTAATTTTGCAAGTGTAGAATAATGAGTTCTGCATTATTTTAGTGTTCAGTATTGAATGCCTTCAATTATTATTATTTTTTTAAATAAGTACATATCATAAATTTTGTAGGTTAATAATGAGAAATTTCATTGTAGAAAAGTATATTATTGATATAACGTAGATGTAATTAAACAAAGAATGGTCAAAACTCTTAAAAAATTTGATATTTTTATTATTGGATTATTTTTTTCAAATATTAAAATACATGGATAGTATCTCATAAAATTATTTTATTAATTATTTTTAGAGAATATTTAATTATTATATATTTTTTGTTTTGTCTCTCATCTCTCATTTTTTGGATTCGCCATTATATTTAATGATATTTTTTTCTGATTAATTTAATATGCATAACTTGAATCCGTTGAATAGTATCAAATATTTCTCGAAAAACAACAAGGTATCACATACCTAATAATTTTTTCTCACAACATTACTTATGCCATAAGAAAATCAAATTATGCCGTGTCCATGCCTATATATCCATCAACCTGTCTCATGTAGACAACAATTTGACTACATAAATTGCTACTGCCATCCAACGTTACTGCCTAGGGGTTAGGCATTAGGGCCATTGATTGATTACTAATGCTTTATACGTTGATATTTAATTTTACCTTCTGCACTAAAGATTCCAACATCATCCATGCCCGTTATTTGGTGATCTGTATCAGTGGTCTACGGTATTCCACATCACCTTGAGTTTTAAAACCCTAACTTCTACTTTGAGTTTTGAAACCCTAACGTTTACTCATGGTACTGGAGAATTTCTCATTCTATTTAGCTCTTTGGTAATAGAATTGTCTCAATTATTTCAAAAGGTGAAAAATAGATACATAAAGAGAAGACTTATATATAAAAGTTCAAAAAGATTTATATTTGGAGTATTTTCATAAAAATTAATTAATTATATTATATATTTATAATTATAATGTTAAATCTATTATGGCAATTATGTTTCGGATTTTGAATAATTTTAATGTAGCCTATAAATGTGTTGAATAAATGGTTTAATAAGATTTATGTGAAATTATGGTAGATAATAAGCTTTTAATAAAAAATTATTAGTTATATAATGATTATTTATAAGATACTTTATATCACAATGGTTACATGGTTAATCTCAACACACACACGCGTGCATGTGTGTGTATGTATATGTGATACTTTCCTTTTTTATGGGGATATAGATATACAAGTGAGCATACAATAACTTTATGTCAAATTATAATTGATAGTAAGTTTTTTATACACAGTTATTTAGTCATATAATGACTATTTATAAGATACTTTATATCACAATAGTTACGTGGTTAATCTCAATATATAGATATATAAATATATGTATGTGTGTGTTTTTCCTTTTATATGAGGATATAGATATACAAAGTGGATTTTATTATATAATAGCTTATTATGAATATACACATATACTATATCTTGTGTCTATCAAAATTGGATAGAGAAAGACGTGGGAGAAAAAGTTCTATCTTCCTATTTGTGCAGAAGTTGAAAGATGAATAATATAGTAGGTTGGGCTATTATATCCTAGAGGTTAAGCATTAGCAATTTATTGCATCATTAATTAAAGGAATCATTTATAGACGACATGAAATACCTTACAGAAAGTAACAATGTGCCTCACGCTAACATGGTACTTATATTACTAACATCTTATTTTACAGTTTACATATTTATCAAGCCATATCTATAAAATAAATATTTTAACTTAATATTTTATTTTATGTGTTTTTATATAATTTTAAACTATTACTTATACAAATTATTTATATAATTAGAGCCTTAATACACTTAGTAAAAAAATATTCAATTGATCAATTAATTTCATCCACAAAAACATTAATATATATTATCAATTTTCTTCAACTAAAAAGAAAAAAAAGATTAAGTGACTCAATTTTTATATTGGATTCGTTTATAGAATTTTATGCCTTTTTTCTTCTAAATTTACATTAAAAAAAATGAAGAAATTCAAATTTGGATGTTATCGTGCTTTTATCTCAAGTTTTTTTGAGTTTATGCACATTACACATGGATTTCTTTTTTGTTTTTGAAATCAATACTAATTCCTTTATTTGTTGGTATAAACTTAGATTTTCTCTTTATTTACAATTTTGCCCTTTCATCTAATGCGTCGGTCATCTTGAGTTGGACAGTAATCCTTCCAAACATATTTATTTTTTGTTTTTCTTAACTGTTGTGACTTACATCCTTCGCATCTAATACAATTAAGGCAATGATCCTTCTGATAAAATTAAATTTCGAAAAGAAAGGCACAACTCATTTATACTAGAACAAGTTTTTATGCATGACCCATAAATATATTTCTCACCTTTTTTCTTTGTTTAAATTTATACCCAAAGGAATTGTGGGATTTTCAAAAAACTAGGGTATGGGAATCACATATCATTTCAATAAAGGCGAGGGATCTTTATATGTAATATGGACAAACCTTGGAAGAAATATATGTATTTCTCCTATTAGAGACACCAATATTAGATGCTGTGGCATAGTGTGCCTTCTCTGTCGTCCTTTTCTAATCTTAAAAAGGGTATCTGAATTGGGCGTACTAAATGATCAACCTGCAATTTTTGGGCTAGGCTCAAGGAATGTCCAACAACTAAAAATCTTTAAACCCAAATTTTGTTAAATTGGTTTTAATATGCTTTACGAATGAATGAAAATTTTTATTTTATTAAAAGAAAGATAGATTTAAAAATATGTATAGATTTCCCCTTTTAAGAACCTACATGTTTCTTTTTTAATTTTATATCTATCTCTTTTTTAATAAAATTAAAATCTTCATTTACCCACTATGAAGATTAGAATTTTTCGCTTTGCTATTAATTTCCTATGTATATATTGCTTGCCCTTGTGACCTCAAACCTTAAATTGGTTGGTTATGATTATTCATTCTATCACAATGGTTGGGGAAATCTGCAAATTGTACAAAAGCTTCTTCCCATTGAAATATTTTTCCTATATCTTAGATATTTTGTGTATTGCGAAAAACATCCCACTCCAAATAAACCAGAATTAAGTGATTAAAATAATCAAAGTAGTATAAGAACATAAATAATTTAACATAAAAAAACTATAAACTCTAAGAAAAAAATTATGGATGAAAAAATTAGGGATGATTAGAGATCTACTATAAATCAAAATTATAAAATAATGTATGTAAAAGTTCTTAATCATAACCCCGCAACTTCTTAATTACCATTCCTACATTTTTATCAATTCTCTACAACGGTTCCCACATAATCCCTATAAGTAATTACATTAAATCTTTTTCACACCTCAAATTTTTGTTCAATACAAGTATTTATAGCCTAAAATTATTTGCCTGGTAAGCAATCTTATAATCCCACTCTAATATAAATACCTAACTTGAATAGGAAAATAAAACAAAATAGAAAACAAATATTACTTAATAATATTAAAATTCAGATTAAACTTAATATTATGTTCGTATTTAGTCTTTACTATCTAAAGCATACCTAATCTCTTAAGTTGAATCAACCAGTAAAGTTTGTTCTCTTTGATTATTTATATTATATGTTTGAATTTTACTACCAATAATTACAAAAAGTTAAACAGTTTATAAGTACTATTATAAATATAGAAAAAAAAATTGATGATATGTTTTACCCTTTGAATTGATTTATATATCTTACTCGTAAATTTTTCTTGCGGATATGGGCATAAAGCGGAGATATTATGCATTATTGGAAGATAAAACACGGAATGGTAAAACTTGCATTTTTGCGGTAAGATTTACTTCTCTGAGTTGCACCCTTTTGAATCTATCTTTCATCTTCTTAAAATAACAAAAAATAAATTAGAAATAAGATTTATTTGTTCATAATAATTTGGATGTGAAGCAATTACAAGAAGTTGGTTGCTTTTAAAACTAAAAAAAAAAAAGAGATTTGGTTGTATCATGAAAGTTGAATAGATGCTAAAATCAACAATATAAATTTTTTGACTTAACAAAAATATAAAAAAATAATACTGAAAATTTAAAAATACTACACTAAAATTAGAAAGTGTTTCCCAAAAACAAAGAGATATGCCTGGGTTGTCCCCGTCAAGAAAAAAGGAAAAAAAAAAAAACTACTATGTAGAAGGGTTTTCAAAGAGCCCAGCCTTTAAGATGGATATTATTATATATATATATATAATGTAAAAGTTAATACCTTCCGCTTTTTCTTTTAAAAAAATCAACTTATATTTTAAAAATAGCCAGATCAACTGGTAAAAAAAGATGTACCTTTAAACCATAGATCTAATTTGTTAAAAAATATTCATGTACTGTACTTGCAGCCATTGCCACATATGAAAGCTTTGAAAAGAAGATTTATAAAATCTGCAGTATTCGCAACTCGTATTTGTCAATGCGCAGATGGTTGTTAGTTAATGCGTTCTTTATATCCTTTCGGTAAATAATTGTTGGTGAAACCAGCGGAGGCTATCTCCCTCTAGTTTCTCTCTCTACTTCAAGGCGGCTTTGTATAAGTTAATTTCCAAATAGATTGAAGTAATTTGATGAAGAGAGACTTATAGATTCAGAAAGAAGAAAAACAAAGGAAACGATCAATGAAGACGGATGAGAAAGTAGGAAAAGAGAGAGAATCATAATTTGAGAATGAAAGGACGAGTAACAGCATCATTTAGTGTGAACATTAAAATTATTAAATTATTCTTATTATTAAAGTCACGTTTAAAATGTGAATTAGATTTTTTTTATGGGAAAAAAAAAGAGTAGAGTAATTCTCACCTCTCTAATTTACCACCTTTTTAATTTTACAATGATTGAATTTTATTTTCTCAAATTTTATAAATTTAAAATTTAGAATTTAAAATTACATAAAATTTAAAATTGATATTCATCATCCATTTAATAAATTATTTTATTAAATTATGTGATTTTTTTATAAATTTTTAAAGAAAAATCATGATATTATTGTATATTATTTATTTTATCATTTGTGCACATAATTTTTATTTAACAAAATTAATAAAAATAATTTAGATATATAATTTTAATTAAATATTCAAAAAATGAAGTATCAAATTATGTGTGAAAGATGATTTAATAAATTCATATATAATAACATTATATTGTGATTTTCATTTAAAAAATTTATAAAATTTAATAGAAAGATTAATTAAGGCAATTTAATTTAAAATTTTAATTTTTAAGTTTTCAAGAGGGAGGAATTTTGCGTTTTTCACTTTTCCAGAGAACAATATCATTAACTTTGTTCCCATGTTCTTTCCCTAGGTATCCCAGGAAAAGAACACTTCAATAAAGAAACTGAAAGAAGGTCGCGGAAAATGGCATCAATTCATCAACTTCATCTTCCACTCTTTCGATACCATCTTCAACTACCCTTGTTGATTGAAAGGCTCCAAGAAATTCAGCTGCTGCTTCAGCACAATGTGTGAGCCTCCCAACTCTTCCTCCGCCGGCGGTGCCGCCAGAGCCGCCCATGGAAGGCCGAAGCTTATTGTAAGTGTATTACATTATATAAAGCCCTTTTATGGAGACAATTAATGGAATTGATGCACTGAAAATAGAAAAACTGTGTTTCACACATTTTATTTGTAGTTATTTATGGTACGTGGGATAAGGTAATTTGTGGATTGTTGCTTTTAGGTCGCAAATTTGCTCGGAATGTTATGGCCATGGCCACCACAGGTGAGACACCAGGAGCAGCACCATCTCTGTTGGCGGCTGCATCAGCAGAGGTTGCTACAGCTGAGCCGCCGGAATTTGCGAAAATAATTCAACAAGCTGTAAGAATCTCATATTTCTTTTTGAGTCATGTTGTTAAATATTAAACTCTTGTTCTATCAAAGGTTTCACAAGAACAAAGGTGATGGTGTACCCCTCATAACTCCTATATGCGAGAAATTCTTATCTACACATAATTACTGTATCGGGCTAATCACAAAATCAATATCATTTAAGTGCAATTATACATATTGATGTGTAATTTCCAATTGTTTTAATGTAGCATAGATACATATGCAAGAAATTTTCCATATTGTGAGCCGGTTGGCCAAGTATGAGTTAGTTCATCAAGTTTTTTTTCTCTTACTGTAAGTCTATTATATCTTTAGTTGGTTGCAAGGAAGTTGTGCAAGTTTGGTTGATTTGGCCATGGTTGTTCAAGTGGGTTGAAGTTCAAGACAAATATGAAGTGAGTTCACTTGCTGTAGCTGGTGTGATTGCATTGCGAGGTCCAGCTCGGTTTCAATTGGGAAAATTTGAATGAGTATGGGATGGAATTGATATTAAAATTATGAGGGGCTAAATTGATACAATTTGAATGAGTGAGGGACGAAGATAGATCGATGTTTAGTCTATTCGTTATCTACATTATACTCAAACTTGGAGCAAATGCTTCATTTCATTTCTGTGATGGAAAGTGTAGATTCTGACAAGATAATAAACCTAATGAATTAGCAAATAGTGATAAGTTATATATGAATGTAATGGAGATGCTGGAGAGAGAAGACATCTACCAGCAGAAAGAAGAATCAGCTAGGAATTTAAACACTCTTCAATTTGATTCCCTCAACTTCTATTCATTAATTGCAGGTGCAAGCAGTGGGAAGCTACATCATGTAAATTTGGTTGTAGTCTGGTAAGCTTACGGTTTTAAGAACCTAAGCCTAAGTTGGTTTTTTGATTATTATGCTCTTTAACACAGTTTGATAGGCTTACCCGTCAGCCATATCATTAATATATGAATCCATTTACTATGAATTACATTTTGGTTTTTGTATGGTTTTAAACAAGGGTAAATGTCATGCCCCAAAGTAAGGCACGAGCAATGTAGGAAGACATCCAATGATGACAACATATAAGCTTGACATATTTTGACAATGTATAAATCCCAATATTAAAATAAGTACAATAACTAGAAATCCATTTAAAATATTTAAAAATTTAGTTTTACTAAAGAAGAAGTTTTATCAAAATTTTGACAGATTCTTCTCTATTTTTCAGACATTTCCAAGGTTACATGTCCTTCCAACAGCATGTAAAAATAGTTTAGAGATTTTCACATATGTACTAGAAACCAGAATGATTACAATAATTTAAGACCGATTTTGCACATGCATATACAAACTTTACAACTGTCAATTAAATATCTTAGCTTTATGTCTTCGGTTCTCGTCTTGAGATCTTTGTGATATCCAGTAAATCTAAAACTATTTTTTTTTCAAGAAAATGTAGTGAGTTTCAATGAACTTAGTAAATAAATCATTTACTTTAAGTACTATTTATTTCATGTAGCACTCATACAATTCCAACAAAACACAATAATTTACAGTTCAACCAAATCAGACTATTGATTTATTAGGTATAACAACCATGATTTTATAAGATCATAACCTCAATCAATAATTAAATATTTATACACATAATGAATTTGTTATTTAATATATATATATATATATAAAGCATCATTGCCCATTGAATGCAATCAATGAGAAGAACCATCATGTTGGTAGTTTTCCAAACACATTAATTTAAAGTCTAAATATATGAGAAAATTATCACTTACATAATTACAATCAATTAATCAATAAGAATGACTTACTATCATTTTTTGGCGGACGGAGAAATTTTAATCAAATCAATACATTCTCTTTAAATAAACATTCAGCTCAAATACTTTCAATTCAATCTATCAAAGGCATGCACATGAATTAAAAGTTGGGGATACATGAACAAGTTTCTTTAGACAACTAACCATTCTGGTTTTTTTTTTTTTTAAAAAACAATTAGTATCAGAGCTCTAATCACTTTATTGTTCCAACAGATATTCTCCTTCTTATCTTTTCACTAGATTTCATGGTCATGTCAATGCAAGTATATATTTTTAAAGAAAATATTTGTAGAAGTTTCTTAAAGAACTTGCTCCATGAATCCAATTTTCAATTCATACATAACTCATCAAAATACACACATTCGAACCATAATATCAATCCATTTACTAATCAATCAAATCACATACAAATTTCATATTCCTAAATGCATTCAAATAGCCACATGCACAAATTCATTCATTTGTACAAGTTCAAAAGGACATTGCCACTCAATATGTAAATTCAAGTCATATAACATATACAGTCCTTTCACAATCTCTCTTTTCCTATTTTTAACTAAACTATTTAAAGAATGTTCAATATCCAACCAATCATATTCCTTACTCATATACATTTCCCAAAGTCTAGTATCAATCCCAATTCAATAGATATTCTCCCCCTTTAACTAAAAAAAAAATAAAAATTCATATCAGAGCTCCAATCGCCTTATCGCTCTAACAAATATTCTCCACCTTATCTTTCAATAGACTTCATGGCCATGTCAATACAATTTTATATTTTTAAAGAAAATGCTTTTAGATGTTTCTTAAAGAACTTGCTCCATGAATCCAATTTTCGATGCACACATAACTCATCAAAATACACACATTCAAGCCATAATATCAATCCATTTACTAATCAATCAAATCACATACAAATTTCATATCCCTAAATGCATTCAAACAGTCACATGCACAACTTCCTCATTCATAAATGTTCAAATGGGCACTGCCACTCAATATGTAAATTCAAGTCATATAACATATACACTCCTTTCATAATCTTTCCTTTCCGATTTTTAACTAATCTATTTAAAGAAAGTTCAATATCCGACCAGTCTTATTCCTCACTCATATACATTTCCCAAAGTCTAGTATCAATCCTAATTCAACATTTGATCTCTTCCCACTTTCAATCTATTCATGATACACATTTACATCCTATTCTTTCATCTACCATTACAAATCACCATTATAAGTTATAACTTAAAATGTAAACTTTCGATATACTCATGGCCAAATTTTCCTTAAACATGTCACCACCTTTCAAATTTCTATAATCAAGAAATATTATTTCAACATAAACATTTATACATCTATCATACCATTCTCACTTCTCTTACTAATTGCCTCACACATAGTAACCCACTCATGTATGAGCACCTCATAAAATTTTTATGATTCCTAGTTTATTTTCTATCAACATCAACTAATCACCTCTTTTTTTTTTTTACTTGTTCTCCATGCTTAACCTCCAAACAAACTACTTTATGCCAATCACATCAATATTTTGTTAGTCGTATATAGGTGCCCTAGAGTCAATTTGATTGGGCTCTACTACATCTATGACTAAGCGGTCTGTGGATTTGGATACTAAAGGTTGAATATTCATCTTATATTGCATATTGTGTTCATATTTATGATC
>JANHAO010017331.1:0-14017 GCA_026873985.1 Saraca asoca
TAAGATGAATATTCAACCTTTAGTATCCAAATCCACAGACCGCTTAGTCATAGATACAATAGAGCCTAATCAAATTAACTCTAGGACACCTATGTACGACTAACACACCCATGGTAAGACGATGGACTATATAGTAGCAAATGGCAATTGAAGCGTCATCGATATCGGAGGTGGAGGCATCTGACAAGCTTCAATCAATGACAAGCACCTGAACTTAGGCTGACTTTAACTTCCTTGAGCTAGAGGAAGCAAATTGACATCGATGAGAAGTCCATTTGGGGAAAGGAAGAAGAATGTCGAAGAAAAGAAAAAGAAACAACAAAAGGCTTATTTTGTGAAAAAAAAATCAGGAACAAAAAGAAATTGTGAAAGATAAGGGTGGGACTTTGAGAGTAAGATGCAGAATGGTGGAGAAGAAAAGAAATTGGAGATAGTGGTGAAGTGTCAAGAAACAGGGGGTTCTGGACACTTCTAGGCAAAGAAGGAAGAAGAGGAAGATGAAGAAAGGACGTAGAAATGTGTGTCGCATGTAAGTTTTGAAAGAAAAATTAAAAAAAAAAAAAAGGGACGCTGGCTTTGGCCCAAAAAAAAAAAAAAAAGCCTGAGGGAATAACACAAGTTTGGGAAATTGTTAGGCCACTAGAGTAATATAGATTCAACATTTTTTTATAAACTATTAACAAAAATAGTTAGTAAGTACTAAATAGTATCACTACATTGATACTCAGAAAATTAGGGAGACATCAAGTCAATATTAAAAAATATTTTAACATTAGTTTAATATTAATTTAAAAAAATTTATATTAGTTTAATATTATTGTCATTTCTTCTATTATAAACTAAAATATGTGGCGAAAATGTCTATTTATATAAAATTTAGTGATTGTGCCACTAAATTGATATAAAATTTCCGAAATTAATACTAAATTAATTTTAAGATATCTTTTAGTACTAATTTGATGTCTTCTTAATTTTTAAATACTAATTTATTAATTTACTTTATTAAATATTTAAGATATACGGGAGCTGGACAACTAAGGTATAATGTAAATTATCTTAATTACATGATGCATTAAAATTAATTGATGGATGGGTATATTTTATATATGTAGGTTTTTTATAAATGAATTTCTACTCATTTAAATATTATTAAATTATATAAATAAATATTTATGTACTTATTTATTTTTAAAATATTTAAAAATCATTGTGTGTATAATGTTTTTGATATGTATTACAATTTTTTGTATTTTTGACTCAATCATACAGTATTCCAAACTAGAATAATACACATATAATGCATAATTTCGTTATAAATATGAATATTATCTATTTATTAATTTATATGAATTATGTTAAAGATCTAATAAAATTTACATGTAATGCATATATGTAATGACTATAAAATAATTTGAAAATATATTAATTATTGTAAATATAAATATGAAATAATAATAATAGTATATTTATTATATTATATTTAAATTATTAAAGAAAGTACAATTTAGCAAAACAAATAAAATATTTTAACGATAAAAAGTACTACCTCAGCTAAAAAAATAAGATTTAAAGTGAAAAACTTATATTAGATATAAAAATAATGGTACAAATTTATTTTTAAATATTAATTAAATTTTAATTTTTTTTATTTTTGCTACTCAATATTAAGAATAAAAAAGTAAAAGAATAAGAATAAATAAATAATAAAATTTTAATTAAAAAAATTAAATTTAAATTAAAAATTTATAAGAAATGATAAATAAATAATTTTAAGAAATTAATTAGGATTTATTTTGTTATTTTAAATGTTTCCTATTGATTTTCAAAGTTAAAAAATAAATAGAAAATTTAAATAAAGATCAAAACTTAAATTATAAATTTAAAATAACATTAATATTAGCAACTTCATTTTAAAAAATAAATAGGATTTAATATATCAATTTTCTATTTCATCACTTTAAAAATTTATATAGCTGATTGAATCAAAAATGGAAAAAAATATAAAAAATTAATAAAGAAGTAATAAAAATAATGAACTAATTTAAGATGTCTAAACGATACTAAATTGAAATAATTTGATGTATTATATATTTTTCCGAAATTAATTTGGAAGGTTTATTCTCAAACCAGATTTTCGTCACCAAATGCAAACACCACTTATCAGAGGTGAGGTAAGTCGAGAGTGAGAGGCTGGTATGCGGCGAAAACCTTTGGAAGGGAATTTCAGCCATATACGAGCAGCTCTACCAGATTCCTCTCCATTGTTGTCTTGCTTTTCTGTGACTGAAAGCGTTTTTCTTCCCCAAACAACCGAAGATAAGGAAAATCATTTTCTCTTCTTCCTCAAAATCAACTAGAACACAAAAGTACGGTCACCGAAGACTTCCGTTCAACGCCATTTTCTCCAACTACGGTGAAGACAGAGATAGCACAACGCGACCCGAATTATTGGCACAAAATGCTAGTTTGACAATGGAATTCTCAAACCCTCTCTCAGGTTTGAACACTCAACCAAAATTTACTATTGATTTGGCTAGTGGAAGACCTTTATTATATGTATTTGTATTTTTTTTCTTTCATCCTGAAGTTGAATCATGGAGTGCACTAGTCTTAATTTGAGTGACTTGAGCAAGACAATTAACACTGCACTGCACATTAGGTGTTTGATAAATTGTTTCTATAGAATTAGGATCATTATCTCCATTAATAGCTGTATATAAGCATTGACTTGGATTTTCCATTGTCTTGTGAAGAATTATAACAGTCAAATATATCGAATATGTATTGATCAATATATTCATATATGTTTTACTTTGAAAACTACACTACCTTAAACATGAGACGCGTTTCTCATTAGCAAAAAAATATTACCAGATAAACATCATTTGTGCCTTTATCCAATAAGCAAATAAACATTTCCAGTTGAAGCATAGCTAGAGTTGAGAACTTGAACCTGTAAATTTTCATGAAGGAAAAAATTAGTTTGTTGCAAAATTGTGATAGAATTTATACATGAAAATACATAAGATGATAAATTACCTAAAATACTGTATGATGGTAACTAAAAGTAGATATATCATTGAGAGGACTTATGCTTGATTGGATGGAATATAGTTTTGAAATTTCATTTAGCCATTGAGCGGATGAATGAGAATGCTCTTGTAGACTTGGCATGTCATGTATGGAAAAAGTTTGGGTTTCCTATGAAAAACAAATATAAATCTAGCTTTAATAAATTAAGGAAATAAATCATAAACCTGAGTGGCTCTGTAAAAACAGATGAATGATAGTATTAATGAATTGTTGTACCTCAACTTGGTTCCTTGGTAAAGCACTAACAACAAGACATTTTCTTTCTCTTAAGTTGCTTTTCCACCTAAGTTTTAGGATGTCTACCTCTTCTCATTCCGTTTCTTGTGTGAATACCTTTGACATTTTGAAAATTTTGGTTGTCGTGCATCATGCTTTGACTTGTATATGGAATAGATGGAGAAGCATCAAATAATTATATTGTAACCACAAATGCCTCTTACAGATGTCATCAACTTGACTATGCAGCCTATCTATAACCTTGTGTAGGAAATTATATGCTTCCTTACAATCAGATGCTCTGACTACTACTCTTACCAATTTTGGACATAGTTGTCAGTAGCATTGAGTGTAATTAATATTGTTGTCTTGAACATTCTTCCCCTCTTGAATCTTGCACATACCCATTTTTTGCTTCCCTTGTCCATCTGATTGACTTGGAATTGACTTGGTTTCCCTAATATCAAATATCTTCAGAGAATGGCAACAACGAAATCATGTTATTGGAAGCATTGAAACTGACTTTGAACTTGTCATTGTTGTTGAACAGACAGACCACATATTCAGATGTTGTTTCAACTTCATGCTTTATGCATACTGCATGATACAAATCATACTCTTTCTAAGAAATATCAAAAATTATAGGAGTATAAATTTGTACTCCTCATGCCTATAGAGATAGCATTTTTCATATAACATTTTACCTTTTTCTCTTTTAATTTATATAGGCTATTTAACCACTGATTATCTTGAAGATTGAAATCTGCAAGCAACTTATCCCATTTTGTTTAAAAAACTCAAGTTCTTCATATTGGTACATGCATTACTTGAAATCCCTCGAAAAATTATACTCATTTTTCATCATATTTCCCAATATTCCATTTTGCATCAAATGCCAAGTGCATAATCCATGATAAGTTTCCGGCATTACCTCAAGCAAAGCTTTAGCTGTAGCATGGTCTTGATCAGTGAAAATAGTCTGATCAGTGCTTCTAAAAATGTTTAAAATAACCATTCCAAGGACTTGGCTGTCTCATCATACAAGAGGGCACCTCCAAAGATTATACCCCTCTGAAATGATTAAATTCTGCAAATATAGCAAGAGACCTATACGCAGTTTTAGTACTATATGTTGTGTCAAGAGTGACCACATTACCAAAATGAGCATAATCAATTATCATCCTTGCATCTGTGGGAACATGTTTGTAATATGTTCGTCCACATCCAATTGTATTTTGTATTGCATAATAAAATGAAGGATTCTCCAATGATTCTTGTTGGAAGTACTGCAAGAAACTACCTACCTTTCCATACCCCAAGTTTCTCAACCTTTTATTCTGAAGATAATTTTTCTGATCTAAATGTGGGTAACCAAGATTGGCTAGCTCTTCCACCAACTTGTCTACTCATTAATTCAAATGAAGCCTTTTGCTTGATTCATGAATCATCTGCCATGTCAATCTCATAAGCTTGCACTTGAGACACTTTTCTTTGACATGACAACATGTGAGTTGTTTCCACAAGATGCAAAGCATGATTATTTTCAACAACAAAATTATTCACTCTATTTTTCAATATCTTTGATGTACATGAATCCAACAATTGGTCGATAAATAACCGCCTTTGTCTTCTTTGTGCAAACCTTCCTTGCAACATACAAAGCCAATTATTGCGCCATAGTTACTCCAAAATCTCCAAGCTTCTTCCATGCTATTGAATTCCATAATCCATACCACTGTGAGGCTTCCAATAAGCTAAATTCATATTTTCATTTCATCTATTACAGGAGTTGAACCCTCTGTCCTTCTAAATTAACAAACTATAAGATAATAATTGTAAATTTGCAAGACTAAACATCTCAAACACTAATATATTTCATAATTTTTGAAGATTAAAATATTAAAAATTTACCTGGACTGACTTAGATGTTTGGTCAGCCATGGTTGATGTATAAATTCAGCCATAAATTTCAGAAGTTTTTTATTTTGATAGTGATACAAGCTTGTCAATGGAGTCTTTGTGGTTATCAAATAAAAAAACTCAAGAATTAGTTGATTGAAAACTAAGAGGATTTGAGAAAGGGAGAGGATCTGAAGTTTTGGCTTACTGTTTTTCTGGCATCTTCCAAAAATATTGGCGCCTAATATGCTGATTTGTTGCAGGGAGTGGGAGCTGTGAATTGGTGCACTTTAATGGTGGAGATCTTTCAATTTAAATGAATGGTGGGTGGGCTTTTAATATTTGTCCCATCAGGGGAGAAGATCTGCATCCCAAAAACAAATTTCATTTCTCTAGTATAACTGGTTTCATGTTAATATTTTAATAGATTTCATTCTGAAATTTACATTAGTGGTTACTGATCCTTCACTATGCATACAATGAGAAAGCTCCAAAAAGGGCCATGTTGCCCTTTATTGTCGAGTCCTATGGCTGTTAATTACAATTACAGCATAGCCCGAGTTTCCACTATAGAGACACACTGGCCTATTGCTAAGTTTGTTAACCCTTCTATGCCCAATTCAAGTTCACAAGCATTTCTGGTGGGATTAAAGAATGAATTCAGCCTTCAAAGACTATATTTCTCAAGTATGGCAGAAACAATACTGGTCCAGGCTCAAGACCTGGGTAAATTGAGTATCGAAATACTAAATGCTATTGATGAGAATCAGTTAGATGATGCATGGAAGTTATTTGAGCAGCATAAGAGGATGGAGGGATTTCCTAGAAAATCTGTTGTCAGCAAGCTTTTAACTAGTTTTGTGGAAACTCTTGATGTGCAATGGCTAGAAAAGGCTTATGGTTTGGTAGAACAGGCTATTGAGGAAGGTAAACAAACCTTGTTAGAGAAGGAGGTGCTTATTTATCTGAGCTTTGGTCTTGCCAAAGCTGGACTAGCAATTCCTGCATCAATTATTTTAAGAAAGATGGCAGATATGGAACTATTCCCCCCAGTTACTGCTTGGTCTGCAGTTTTGGCCCACATGTCACAAACAGCTGATGGAGCTTACCTTGCTGCTGAGTTGATTCTTGAGATAGGTTATTTGTTCCAAAATAACAGAGTGGATCCACGTAAAAAGAGCAATGCACCTTTGATAGCCATGAAACCGAATACTACTGCTTTTAACATTGCTTTGGCAGGCTGTCTCTTATTTGAGACAACAAGGAAAGCAGAGCAGCTTCTTGATATGATGCCTCGAATTGGTGTTAAAGCTGATGTAAACTTACTGATAACAATGGCTCATGTATATGAGAGGAATGGACGAAGAGAAGAGCTTAAGAAGTTGCAAAGGCACATAGAGGAAGCTCCAAATCTTACTGATATTCAGTTTCGACAATTCTATAACTGTTTGCTCACGTGCCATTTGAAATTTGGAGATTTAAGTTCTGCATCAAACATGGTTTTGGAAATGCTTAGGAAAGCAAAGGAAGCAACAAATTCTCTTGCAGTAGCCAATTTTTGTACTGATGTGGCTGAAAGCAGACAAAAATATTCTCCTGGACTGGCTTCTGTCCAGAGTTTCAGTGATTCCGATAGGTCAGAAAATAGCAAAACTAGAAGAAACCCCTTGCTGTCTTATGAAGAGTTCTCTAGAGATCGAAATTTCTTAAAACTTCAATCCGAGTCAAAGGTTGTTCTTGGTTCATTGTTGTCTAAGCTGCATATGCAAATTGAATTGATTACAACTGAGCGTGGTATACTCCAACCAACTGAAGCAATTTATGTGAAACTAGTTAAAGCTTTTCTAGAAGCTGGCAAGACCAAAGATTTGGCTGAATTTCTTATCAAGGCAGAAAGAGAAGATTCCCCTCTTTCCAATGACAATTCAGCTTTGGTTCATGTCATTAAGTCGTGCATTTCACTTGGATGGTTGGACCAAGCACATGACCTCCTTGATGAGATGCGTCTAGCTGGGGTTAAAACTTGTTCATCTGTGTATGCCTCTCTTCTGAAAGCATATTGTGGAGCAAATAGGACTGCAGATGCCAGATCACTTTTAACAGATGCTAGGAAGGCTGGCATCCAGCTGGACTCAAGCTCTTATGAGGCAATGATCCAATCCAGTGTGCTTCATGAAGATACACAGGGAGCACTCCGTCTATTCAAAGAGATGAAAGAGGCTAAAATTCCAAGAGTTGGACGACAAGACTCTGGTATAATGGCAAAAAATTGTGCAGTGAAAGATGAGGCTGGGTTGATGGCAAGGCTATTGCAAGAAATCAAGGAAGGACAGAGAGTGGATTATGGAGTTCATGACTGGAACAATGTAATTCATTTTTTCTCTAAGAAGAGACTCATGCAGGATGCTGAAAAGGCTTTGAAGAAGATGAGGAATCTAGGCCACACACCAAATGCGCAAACTTTCCATTCTATGGTCACTGGGTATGCTGCTATCGGAGGGAAATATCTGGAGGTAACAGAACTGTGGGGTGAGATGAAAGCTCTTGCTTCTTCAACCTCAATGACTTTTGATCAGGAACTTCTCGATTCTGTGCTGTATACATTTGTGAGGGGTGGGTTCTTCCTTCGAGCCAATGAAGTTGTGGCAATGATGGAAAAAGGAAGCATGTTTATTGACAAGTACAAGTACCGAATGCTCTTCTTGAAGTACCATAAAACACTTTACAAAGGAAAGGCTCCAAAATTTCAGACAGAAGCCCAACTAATCAAAAGGGAAGCCACCCTGGCTTTTAAAAGGTGGGTAGGCTTGGGTTAAGAAGTCTTGGCCCGGTGTTATATCTTTGAAACTATCATTTTTATGAATTTAAGCTGATCAATTTTGGTATTTGTTGGTGTTGGGACTGGAGGAAATTGACTCTCTTTCATATCAACTGTCTGCATTGACTCCTTACCAATGGTGTGTAAATGTGCTTAATGCGGTGACTCAAACTAATGACTGAAAAGAAGACATGATAAAGCAGGAGGGGGAATGTGAAATCACAACTATGCAACTACATTTGATATGCGATATGATGTCTTTGATGAGTATCACAGCTTCTGCACTAGTTTTGCCAGAAAAAATTTTGCACTTGCTGTGACACAGCAATATCTTGATGCTTCTGCTTCTGATAGAGCATGTAGAAAGGCCATGGTGTTTGGTTTATGTTATAGGACATTGTACAGATTACATAAAGTGTTATCCAGCATAGCAAAAGCAAATTTCTAACTTATCAACCACAGCTCACACTTTTTAGGTGTATGTCTCATTACTCTCTTGCACAAACACATGATAGATAAGGTATTTTTTTATCTTCATTCTCAATACTGAACCTTTGTTTTAACTTCACCCATATGCTTGTTTTAGGGTCTTGTTGTAAAGCAATACCTAGCACAATTTTTGCAATCCTCTATTTAGGTGCATAGTCAGATGTTGTGGTTGTTGCCTTGGAGAGAAATCCTTTTGCATTAGAGCTTGAATGGGAAACCCCGGCAACTTTCTATTGCTACTTGTGTATGCTCATCTTGTCTCTACATTCATGTTTTATGCAGCAAACTGTGTAGAAATAAGATTCAGAATAACCAAAATGAGGCTAGATGTTTAGTATCCATGTATTTTGCACTTTTGAGGAGCTTCCAAGACTTATGTTGCTTTTCCTATCTGGCTTTTCTCTTTTTTATCTCAAGGATTTTAATCCAATGTCATGGCAACTTTAACTTTTTTTTTAGAGATATTAATAAAAGCCATTGTGCCTTTACAACTTAGGAGGTGTTTGGTTTATTCTGTGAAAATGGAAAGGGAATGAAATTAAATAAGAAGGAGTAAAGATAATGATAACGATTTTTTTTTAATTTGTTTGATTTAGTAAGGGATTGAAATCACACTATTTATAATTCGTTTTCTTATTGTTTGGTTAGGTGGTAGTCAATAGTGATAGATAGTGACTAACGGTGGTAAGTAGTGATGAATGATGGTCAATGATAGTAGATGATGGTAGCCGATGGTCAATGATAATGGTGGTGATATGCGATGATCAATAGTGAAAGGTAGTGATATTGATGTATAGTGGTTAATGAGAGGTTGGTGGTGGAAAGGTAATGGTGGATGGTGGTCAACGGCGAAAAGTGGTGGCGGGTGGTGGTCATCAATAGAAGTTGGCAATGGGTAATGGTAAACAATAGTAGTGATGGTGGACAATGGCCAACAGTGAAAAGTGGTGGTGGACGGTGGTTAATGGTGATAATAGTGATAAGCGATGGTCAATAGTAAAAGTTGGTAGTGGGCGGTGATCAATGATGATAATGGTGCCAGGAGATGGATGGAAGGTGGCGGTTAGCAATGGTTAAGGAGGGAAGTGATTGTGAATAATGGTCAATTGTGATAAGTGGTGATAAAAGTTTCGTAAAGTAAAAAAATGAAAGAGAAAGGGGATTATTTTTTTTATTTCCAAAGAGTAATATAATCCAATATCTTAATTGAGAAAAGGGTTTTAAGGTCAAGTAACAGTAACAAATTTCGTTACATATGAATTAAACACTAATTAAATAAATTAGTTTTTTTATTCTTTTACCTACTCTCTAAAATTCTTTAACCAAATGCCCCCTTAAGCTATAGAGATGAAATGGATCATGATGTGTTACCACAATCCCTTCAAAGTTCAACCAAGTGGTCAAGGTTGATCCACTATCTTAATCAAAATTGAATTTATAACAAAAGCCTATGTTTTTATGAGTTTTCACGTGTGCAGATGCATGGATGCATCAATATATCCTCATCAGAAATAAGCATTGGTGATGGGTAAAATCCTAGATCACCTAAAAATATAGTTACATTTTTAAATACTTTCCCTCTGGAAAAGGAAATAAAAAAATTAGAATCATTATGGGAAAAAAAAAAGGAAAATTATAAATCATATTAAGTGTTTGTTTGGTAGATTGTATAAAGCATGATAGTATAAGATCAGTTATACAATCAAATATTATTATATATTTGGCTTGTAAAGTACATAATATAGTGTTAAATAATCTCCCTTTCTTATACATAAAATTCTATATAATGCTACGCAGCTCTTAGGTGGTGTTTGGTTTGCAAAATCATACATTGTCATGAATCTCAACATTCTTAGGAATGTTAAGAATGTGATTTTCAAAAATATCACATAATCATATTTGGTTCAATTAAAAAAATTCCTAGAAATGACATAATATTATGTTTTAATTAATTTGAATATTTTTAAAAATATTATTAAATTACTACAAATGTTTTCATCGGAAATTGAGTAGTCAACATTAGAAATGATCAATGGTGGTAGGAGGAAGTCAATAACGGTAAGTAGTGGTGGGTAATGATCAATGGCGATGGATGATGATGAGTGATGGTCAACGATGATGAGCGGTGGTAAACGATGATCAACAACAGATGGTGGTGATTAATGGTGATTAGTGGTGGTGGACGGTGATTAATGATAGTGAGTAGTAGTGAATGGTGATTAACAATGATGAGTGGTTGTGAATAGTGGTCAATAGTAGTAAGTGGTAATGGGCGGCGATTAACGGTGGTGGGTAGCGGATGATGGTTGGCAATGGTCAATGGCAATAGGTGATGGTGGGTTGAGGTAGTAAAATCATAATGGAAGAGTGGGTCAAATAGTCATTTTATATGATTAAAACATTCTCATGACGTGAAAATGTAAAATACTCACCTCTTCCCATGAGCATATTTTGGAGGAATATTGTGCTAAAAACATTCATGGATAAATTTTTTAAAATTCTCAATTAAACATGGGAATTTAACATTTCTAAAAATATGAGAAAAATTCCACAAATCAAATGCTACTTTAAGGGGAAGAGTAAGACCTAATAACTAAATTTTATATTAAAAAATAATAAAAATAAGAAAAATATTTGTAACTATTCCTTTATTTTTCACTATCATCTATTAGTATTATTATCAGTGATACCAATTGCCACTAATGTGGTGGTAGCTGTCTCTAGCAGTCACCATAGCCACAACCCATTTAGCGGCAGCCATCACACTCAATGTGGCATGGTGGTAGCTTTTGTTACCGACCCTTGCAATCTTCACCCTCCACCATTACCACTACCATCTCCCATCCACCACTACTATTTTACCCCATTATCACTTCTTCTTTATGACTATTACTATCCACTATTATCATTCATGTCAGCATCTTTTCCTCCACCACCATCCTAGTTAAGAGATATTAATAAAAATTAGAGATATATTTCAAATAGTTTCTAGAATATGAAAACTAATTTATGACATACAATGATGCTCTATTTCTTCTTGCAGCACTTGATTATTCTCTTTGGAAGGGATAAAAATAAGATTTCATTTCATTTTCAAATGAATTTCTTTTTTAAATGATATTTGGATTTAAGGTAAAAAGGATCTTACTTTATTTATAATTCTTATTTTAATTATATTTATATCATTATAAAATCTATCAAATTTATCAAGGAGTTTACTAGAATTCATTTCATTTTTGCACATGTTATGTAAAAAATACTTTATACTCATTCTAATACTTTATTTATCATTATACCATCAAAATCTATTTTTAATTAAATTTCATACATTCTTCAATATGTTTCAACAAAAGAATTAATTTGCAAATGAATTGAAATTATTATTCTTGGCATAGTTTCCAAACAATAGAATTATTTCCAAATGAATTGAAATTTTTTATTGAAATACAAAAAAAATTGATTCCAAATAAAGCATATAAGTATATATTATATCCTCCTGTACTGTACGTAAGTATATATGTTTTTTTTACATATATATTTATGCATCTGCATTCTTCATTTTGTTACATATATTTACACATTCAACCATTGCTACAGTACTTTGGCTCCTCTCTTCCACCGCAGGTGCCTATGCTTTCTGTGACCATGAAGAGCTTTAAGATGTCCCAACTCTTTGGGGATTTGACCTTCAAACCTGTTATTGGAGAAATCAATCAAAGTAAAGATAGTTAAAATCATCACCAGCTCCATCTGTGGGTTTTTGCTTGTCAGGATCACTCTATCGCGGTAGTACAAGTCACTAAGCATGTACACTTTGTGTTGTAGCTGATTAAGCATTGAATGGGACTCGCTCTCATTATTCATCATAGCTTTCCAACTGGAGAAATATCTCGAGGGAAGAATGCTACTGAAGTTATTGGAGGCAAGGTCAAGGATTTGAAGATTTATCCACGAGTTCTCAGAGTCAGCACATTCAATTGAACCAAAGAACCTGTTGAATCGCAAAAAAGGACTCAAGCTGGAAAAGTGATTTAACCAGCATGGGAATTGGTCACTGATTTGATCGTTTCCAAGGTTTAGTACCTCCAACATATTGCAATTGGCTAGTGTTCTTGGAAGTGATCCTTCTAGAGCATTCTCACTAACTAAGGTCAGGTGTCCTTAGTTGACAATTTGCTGGGAATATTTCTGGAATGAATCCATGAAGGTTGTTCTTACCAACATTTAGTACCATCAGATTTGGACTTGTTTTACACAAGCATGGAGGAACTGTGCCATTCAAGTAATTGTTGGATAGATCAAGAACTTTAAGATAAGTTCCATCGCATGTGGATTCTGGAATATTTCCTGTGAATCTGTTGCCGGATATGGAAAAGAAATTGGCTAAGCTGAGGTGATCTCCAACATCATCTGGGATGTGAGGTGAAATTGTTATTTGAGTAATCCATATAGGACGCAAACTGTGGCAGAAGAGGAATCTGTTCCTGAAAATTATTCGAATGAAGGTCAAGGACAGTCATTGAAGTAGTGAACCACTTCTGAGAAGGATGTCCAAAATGAACCAATCTGTTGAGAGAAAGGTTCAAGTGGATGAAAGAATTACCACCCACAATGCTCCACATCCAGCTAGGCACTTTTTGCTTCTATCAGGTTATCTGAAAGGTCTGGGTAGGCTAAGTCTGATTGATTTCTTAAATCAGGAAATACCCTCAGGTTGCAAGAAGCCAATTTCAACATGCTTATCATAGGGGGAAAGGAAAGCAAAGTGGAATAGTTGCTTCTCACATCTATGGTTAAATTGTTGCGGGACAGAACAAGAGAAGTGAGTTTGCGAAGCTTCTGAATATCATGGAGATATACAATGCCACTGAGCTTATTAGAAGGAAGAGATAGTACATTCAGATTTGGTAGTCAAAGACAGATTTTGGAATTCGTCCCTCAAGATTGTTGCTTTCCAAATTAATACTCTGTAAAGGTGAGGAAAGTGGATTTGGAAACTCATTAAGCTGACCAGAAAATCTGTTGAAGGCAAGGTCCATTTCCTGTAGGCGAGGAATTGCGAAAAGTGGAGGTGGAAGGGTTCCATTTAATGAGTTGCCTCCCATGTATATGCCTACAAGACTAGTTAAACCTTCAAAGCAATTGGAAGGGACCGCAGTGAAAAATTATTATGGGACAGTTTCAGCTTGTTAAGATTTGCCGTTGATCTTGGAAGCACTCCTCCAAAGTTACAACCCATAAGATCCAATTTAGATAGCATCTGAAGGCTGCCAACTGAATCTGGTATTGGTCCATTGAATTGCGTTTCACTGAGTACCACACTCTTGAGAGAGAAGAATTCAAAGGAAATGCAGGTAATGAACCTTGTGTAAGATAAGTGGGCAGGCAAGGCAGTGCATGCATGAAGATTGCATGCATTCAGTTTACATCCGAAACTTCCAGCTGGAAATGCAGCCGCCACTTTAGACTAGGAAATAGTCGAAATTAGAAAGTGCTACAGTT
>JANHAO010017332.1:0-14165 GCA_026873985.1 Saraca asoca
ATATTTGGATTGAGTGGCTCCATTCAGTTTAGATATTAACATGGTTGTTGCTTAATAATCATCATAGAAAAAGGGTAGGAGAACTAAGCAATTAATCAGCTTTTGATGAGTTATTTTGTTGGCTGAACCAAATGCCATGTGCTTAATTGGTAAATAGTTCACTAATCATCCTAAGGCTTCTTATATGATTTAAGGCCAAGAATATGATCAACAACTGAGTGAAAACTTAATGATCAATGATTGATTAACCTCAAGTTGAGTAGCTCCTTTGGACTAGTTCTATTTGGTATTCTGTTACAACTCCCATTTTATTGTTTTTCTGTATTTCATTGCTGCAAATCAACTTCCTCCCCCATTATTTATCTCTTAATTTGATTGTTAACATTAAAAGATCCTAAGACTCGACCTGGGCTGCCTTATACTACAAAAAGAATAGGGTGATTCAGTTTATAAAATTAGTAATTTGGTTGGATTCGACATTCCTATCAACTATCATTCAAAGTTACATAAAAGAAATTCTTTAAAAATCTTCTCAATTTTATATAAATTTTTTTTATAAAAGACTATCATTATTATTAATGAAAATGTTGTAAAACCTTTTTTTTTTTTACAAAAAATTTATACCTATGTAAATTTTTTTGAGTAGATGAATAAACACAACAATTTTATTTATCACCCATGAAAAACACTGAATGTGTTTGTAACCTATAAAAAAAATCTGATACAAAGGTGTCCTACAGCAACTTATTTATGTCCTAGGCTTTACTAGTCATTGTTTCTAGCACAAAATTGTGTATGCATATATATCGTCTAAATAACAATTTAGTTAATTAGATTAAATATCATTATGGGAATTTTCTAGTATTGTGCAAAATGGGCTGGCAAAGGCTAGCAGTAGATAATTCGAAATGAGAAAAGCCAAGATTGCTCAAGATCACCAAATTGCTAGCTACAAAAGCATAGAACAAGGTACAAGTGTTAGCATACCAAGGAATAAGCTCCAGCTCGCATAGGCCAACGATTCACCCTGTGTGAGCTCGCTTTGCCAAAAGCAAGCTTGTTCTCATTGGCTGAAAGTCAGCAGGGACCCGGGCTAGAAGCTCTAGCTCATGAGATAAAGTGCATAGCTTACCAGAGGCTCGACGAGATCGAGCACTGAAAGAGCGCACATCAACTCACAAGCCTTACAAACACGGGCCCACTCGCAGAAAGCAATATACAAAAGTTAGCCAATAATCTGCAGAAGCCGAATTGCATGAGCGGTACATGTCACTTATATTTATTATTTGATGTACTTGGTGTAATAGAAAAACAAATCATGTAATTACATTTCTAACCTCTGAGCCTCTATAAATAAGAGGAGGGAGATCACTATAAAGTAGGCCAAAACATATACTATAACTCTATCAAATTTTCACCAAAGCAATAAAAGTTATCGTGGATGTAGGGACTGAGGCTGCCCAATTTTAGTTAAACCACGTTAAAAATCCTTCTATCTTGATGTCATTCTTCCTCTCCATCCCTTCATTCTTCATTTGTATAACTGGATTGCAATTTGAGTCTTTGGAACTATTTTGGTTGGCTAGATTTGGGGCTGAACCAAATTCCACTGTGAACGTTTTGGCACCATCTGTGAGGACTCATCTATTTTCTGGTTGATTTCTTGTGTAGTTTCAATGCCGAGAGGAAGAGTCACCAAAGCTTTAAACGTTCTAGTTAATCAGCCAGAAGGTCACGTATCCACAATAGACTCCTCCACTACTCTTGTCATAGGTGTTGCTGCTAGCTAGCCCCCGGTGGACTCTTTCCAACCTATCGCTACTACCAATAGGCCTTATGGAGCACAAACTTGGCATCAGTGCCAAGAGAGATTGGAAAATATGATAGGAGAACTATTTAGAGTAATCATAGTGCTAGTATAAGCACAAGCTTAGGGTGTGCATAGGTAGGCTAAGGTTGTTACACCTAGAAACATTCACCAACAACAGCAAGTTGGACATCCAAGCAGAGCCAATCAAGAAGTTTCCTCAGGTTACTACTCGTAGGGACAAACTTTAGGTAGCTATTCTCACGACTAGGAGACTCAAAGGAACCAACAATCTGAGGCATGGGATTTGATGGTGGAAGAGTTATTTTGGAAGGTGAACCAGTTGGAGGAACATCTTCAGGCTCTGAATGATTAAGCACACTATGAGGAAAGGTCACCATTCTCTAAAGAGATCAGAGCATAGCCTTTTTCTCTTAAGCTCAAAGATCCCATGATCCCAACATACAATGTGGACACTAATCCTTATGATCATTTGGATGCATTTAATGTTCAGATGGATTTACAAACGGTTGATCCTTTGATTAAATGTTAAGTTTTCCTACCAACTTTAGGGAGTGTATCTCTGGCATGGTTCAGAAGCCTTCCACCTCGCTCTATAAGTAGTTAGGAAGAATGTTAGCAAAAGTTCATTAGCCAATACGAAGCATTGAAGAGGCAGCTTGTGCCCCCAGCCACCTCACAATGATCTTCTAGTGTGAGCATGAGTCACTGAAGGATTACATTGCTAGGTTTAGACTTAAAGCCAATTTAGTAGAAAATTCCTTCGAAGAAACCATTTTGGCAATGATTTTTGCGAGAATCCACAAAGATAGAAAGTTATATAAAAGCCTATACAAGTCCCCAGTCAGATATCTAGCTAAATTTTATGATCGATCTCCTAAGCAGATCAAGTGGGAAGAAACTTTTGGCTCAGGAAGGCCTGATCAGAAGGATGAGAAGAGTAGCTCCATTCAAAATAAGAAGAGAAGTGGTGAAGGCTGAGGTGATCACCCTAGTGACTGGGTTGCAAAGAAAGTGAGAATCGAGCGACCTCAGCATCTAGGTCGCCATGATCGCTACAGCATCCTATCTGACACTCTGGATAGGATATTTGAGAGTGTGAATAGAAACATGAACAAATTTTGTGCCTACCACAATGAAGTTGGGCACAACACTTCAGATTACCAAGCCCTAAGAGATGCGATTGAAGTTCTAATTAAAAGGGGCTGTTTAAAGGATTACATGATGCGACCTGCAGGGCAACAACCTTCTAAGCCTCAGCAGGATCCCGGGTAAGGGCAGACATCTGTATTGAGGTCCATATTTTTATCCTATATTGAAGCATGTTGAAACAGCCTAAATTTTATGTATAAGTAGCCTTTGAGCAAATTCTCAGTAAAGTGATAGTTTGATAGCTAGCCTTCAAGATGTGAACTCCCCCATTCCAATTTGTAACTATATCCTTTTAAGTTTCAAGTTAAATTGGTTTCACTCTAATGCGACCGACTCTTCAACACCACATTAGTATGACTAACTTAACATTATTGCATTAGAATGACCTACTTCCTAGCACCATCCTAATGCGATCTAGCTTGTGTATGACTAACTTTCTTAGGCACCATATGAATGCTACCTTGTCATGCACATGACCAACTTTCTCAGGCACTATGTGCATGCGACCTCGTTATGCATACGACTAACTTTCTTAAGCACTGTATGCATGTGACCTCCAACTCATGCATATGACCAACTTTCTTAGGTACCATATGCCCACTGCCTCATTGTGCACATGACTAACTTTCTCAGGCGCCATGTGCATGCAACCTCCTAATCATGTATACGGCCAACTTTCTCAAGCACCGTATACATGCATTGTCCATGTACAACTAACTCCCTCAGGCATAGAATTCATGCGACTTATTGCTCACAACTCTCATGTGACCTATCATTCATAGCTCTTATGCAACTTACTACTAGGTGCATCTCTCATGTGACCTACTTATACGTTACTCATCCCTAAAATACTTTGATGCTTAGATTCATTACTCACTATGAAGCATAACCAATTGGTTGTCTAAACATCTCATTTTACTAAGATTTACAAAAGTATACAATATCATCTGTGATATGCAGAATATTCAAATGCAACATGCAAAAATCTTGAAGAAAAGTTCATTCATTAAAAGCCTCAATGAGGTAAATTTACATCAGAATACAAATCAGAAGAAGCCTATGGCTATTACATTTTGGAAAGAAGATTGGCTTCATAGAGATGAGCTCTAACTAGTGTATGGATCGATAGACACGTTCATTCCTTAATCTTTTTCTTGCCACCCTCCTTGGTTCAGAGCTCCTTTCCAACTCTCCACCTAGCACTAAAAATTCAAAAGAAGCCAGCAAACGTGGCTAGAAAGGCAAAACCCCATAGCATAACCATGAGGAAATAATCCAAGATCTATGCAAGATCTTTCAAAATCCTCGAGGAAGGACTACCCATAAAGACTTCCTATGCGGCAGACCATACACACCTCACCAGAACGGCACACCATTAGAAATATGGGGGGCTTATCTAAGGCACCCATTAGGTCACTCAGTTAGGAAGGAAGACGGACTCCCCATGCTTTAAATAGACCAACCAGGTCTCACAAAGAGTCCAAAAGAAATTCAACCACTCTCTCATATTAAATGCCTTGGAAAAGAATGAGGTTGACATACTAATGGCTATGAAGCACGTACAGTAGAAGGTATGGCCTGGAGCAAATGAAACGATAGGCTAACTACAAAGACTTTGAATACACAATAATTCATAAATGAAGCCTTTGCCAGTAAGACTGTAATGCTAATGTTATGGGAATTTTTCAGTATTATGCAAAACAGGCTGGTAAAGGCCCAGCAGCAGGTAAGTCCAAATGAGAAGAGCCAAGATTGCTCAAGATCTCTATATTGGTAGCTACAAAAGCATGGAACAAGGCAAAAGCCTTAGCTCACCAAGGAACGAGCTCCAGCTCACGTAGGGCAACGATTCACCTTGCGCAAGCTCGCTTCACCAAAAGTGAGCTTGATCTTGTTGGCCAAAGGTTAGCAGTGACCTAGGCCAGAAGCTCTAGCTAACGAGAAAAAGCACATAACTTAGCTAGAAGCTTGATGAGATTAGGCATGGAATGAGTGCACATTAACTCACAAGCCCAACAGATATAGGCCCACCCACAGAAAGCAATATATAGAAGTCAGCTAGTAGTTTGTAGTAGTCGAATTATAGGAGTCGTACATGTCACTTATATTTATTATTTAATTTACTTGATGTAACAAAATTACAAATCATGTAATTGCAGTTGTGACCTCCCAACCTCTATAAATAAGAGGAGGGAGATCACTATAAAGCAGGCCAAAACATATACTATAACTTTATTGGATTTTCACCAAAGCAAAAAATTTACTGTGGATGTAGGGATTGATGCTATCCGATTTTAGCCAAGCCACATTAAAAATCCTTTTGTGTTGTTATCGTTCTTCCTCTCCATCCCTTCATTCTTCATTCGTACAATCGGATTGTAGTTTGAGTCCTTAGACTTCTTCTGGTTGGTTGGATTTGGCACCAAACTGAATTCCACCATCAACAAATATATTCGAACAAAATATAAATACTATGTTTAATAATAGAATCATAAAATTTTTAAACTCATAATAATAATAGAGAAAAGCAAAAACCAAAAGTCATTTAACTTTAAAGTGGTTGAATTTTATCCTCACAATTTTCAAAGTTTGGAGTTAAAATATTGAATTATACAAAATTTTAGAATTTATACCCATGATTTGTATTGTTTTACTTAATTACATATCTTTTTCAAGAACATTTTAAACAAGACTCACATTATTATTCTATGTTTGTTTAACATATCAGTTTTATACATAATTTTAAACTCATTTTCATATTTCTAATTAAAATTTCATATATAATTTGATTTACATTAATTATAGGTATCAAAATTATGTGCAAAACACTACAAAAAATAGCATTTCTTAGTGGCAATTATCTTGTGATAGTTGCTTTAACCGCCTCTAAATGATGAACTTTATGATGGTTTAGGGAACCATCGCAAACACTACAATAAATGCCATCTTTTAGTGGCAATCTGCTAGAAACTGCCACAAACACTGCATCAAAAGCGTTATGCTGGACTCAAAATCCATTTTGTTACTTTTCTCTATAGCTCAAAAAATCCTTTCTTTTGTTTTACAGCAATCACTCGCAGGACCAAACTCTCTTCACCATTACTTCTTTTTCCTTGTCACCGAAGGTTTGTATCTTCATCTTCATTGACTTTGATTTGGTTTTCTGTGTCTTGTTTGCATTTGTATGTTTAGGTATGTTTGTACTTTTCTCTTTTTTTCCCCTGGATTCTACAATATTAGAGGGTTTTGGTATTTGAGATGTTTTCCCACTATTAATTTGATCGGCTATGGATAGGAAAATGGCTTACGCATCTCATTTAATCAATCATTCCAGGAAGGTATTTTCATTTCTCACACTTTTGTCTTATTATTGTATGCATATTGGATTCAGCTTTGTCATTTCTAGAAATCCATTTGTTCAATTACAAAATGTTATAATTTTTATCTCGAAGTTTTGACTATAGCTTGGGTGGTTGAGCTATAATCTTCATATTAGCTACAAATTTACCCACTTTCAATCCTTTTCATCACAACATTGATTGATTTCATAGCTAGTTTATGTAGTTTTTTTTAATTTCAAATTTTTCTTTAATTAAGTAAATATATTGAAGTGTTATTGTTATAATAATATCTAAGTACTAATTTTACATATGATTAATTGGAACATATTGTATTTTAGACTGCTTATAACTCTAAAAATGTTATCGCCATCTTAAAATTAATTGCAAGTAATACCATACAGTGTCACATAATTTTTTCTTAGTGCCTGTTAGTTAGTTAATCATGTAAATGATGATTTTCCTGAGATTAAGCAAATAACACTTCAAGGAGTTTAGTTAGCTTCTGGATTGCATATTATCTTTTGCCATACAAAAGCTAGTAATTGATAAGGGTAGTTTTTTATGTTCTCTAATGTAGCACAGTGTTTGTTTTACTCAAAATTATGATCTCAATTCTTTATTTATTTATCTGCAGTTATTATGTGGCAAAATAATTTGACTTTGCACATAATTTCTAGAGGCTTATTGTTTTTATTTTACTACAGCCACAGCTGCTAATAAATTTTTATGAGTAGTTCTTTCCTAAGCAACCTTGAAAGTTTTTCATTCTCCTTTCTTGGTTCCTTGGTATTTTTTGGCAGCATCTATTGACTTACTGTGTGCATGGGTTTCCTCCTTCAGACGCATCAGAAGTCTATCAGGTTTCTATTTTATGGGTTTCCTTTGTGTGGGTTTGGCAATGGATGGAGGATTTACACAATGGTTATTATGCAATCCTAGTTGGATGTTGATGAAATGCGTTAGTATTCATGCCTATTCATAATATTTTTAAACTAGCTATTGGATCAAGTGTTATTAAAGATAAATGTCTAAAACATAGTTTGGAATAGGTTTGTACTAAGTAATGGTTAGTTAGCCTTCTTTTGCCATTGATAGCACTGCTAATAATATATACATGTGTCTATTACATAGGAAGCATATGATTTTACATTTTTATTTAAATCTCACCAGTAGATCCTTTTTCAATAGTGGGCCTTCATAGTAAGTTATTTTAATGTTTCTTTTGAGGTTTTTCTTGCTTGAATTGGTGATTGTCTGCAACTTATTTCTTCTGTCCATACCTTCCTCCAGAAAAAGTTCACAGGCACTGTTAAGGAGATGCTACTAATCGACTTCAGGTACAACTCAATGCCCTTTGGATTTTAAAATTTCTCTATACTATCCTATTTTATGCTTATTTCATGGTATTATTCATTTCTTGTAAAGCATATGGGAACACTTTCACTCTATGTTGCTTCTTTTACTGCTATTGTACATGTTGCATGAAATTGTATTATGTTATCTAGAAAAAGTTGTTTGTATTTCTGAATGGAGTTTTTTTTAGAATTTCCAAGGTCCAAAACCTTTAGTTGTCATTATAAAATTGGTACAT
This sequence comes from Saraca asoca, assembly GCA_026873985.1. Classification (NCBI taxonomy): domain Eukaryota; kingdom Viridiplantae; phylum Streptophyta; class Magnoliopsida; order Fabales; family Fabaceae; genus Saraca; species Saraca asoca. The sequence goes on from JANHAO010017332.1 coordinate 7,913, forward strand.
TTTAAGAATATCAGTTTAGATGATATCATATTTAATGGTTTCATGGTTAATGTCTTTCAGACCTTCCTCTACACCAAGAGATTGGGATTCCTTCTCTTTCACCTACATTGATAGAGGTTTTTGTCTTTCTAAAGGTTTGGTGTGATATAAAGTGTCACATTGTTTTTGCTAACTCATTCCTAATGATACATGCAAGGAAATATTGCAAGATGGCTGAAGAAAGAGAGTGAAAAAGGAAATTAAAGTCAGTAAGGCATTATTATCTTGTAGTTGTAAGCATTTTGACCTTTTTTTCTCCTTCATGGAGGGGGGATTTCTGTTTGATATTTCATTAACTTCGTCTCTTCAAGGACAATTACTATGGGTTCATAGTCCAAAATGTGTTCTCATGTTGGAGGCCAACACATTGGTAACATGACTAATTTCTATCTAGGTTATTGCTATAATAGTTTAAGATGAGGAGGCTATTGCCAAGTTTAATGATTATCAACCATCCATTGTAGTTTTGCTTCATGCCAAAATTGATATGCACTAATATAATGTTATAATGTGATTTTGATACACATCAATACACATCTACCAATGTTAATTGCAATTCTACCCTTAGTTTGTAAATCATAGGACTTTTATCATGTATTCTTGAAAGGATTTCTATAGAATGTGTTCTTGAGAGGATTAGTCATGTATACTTTTGTACTTTTGTCAAAATTGTTCTATGATTAGTATTACACTAATGTTATTTTATCACCTAATATGGCCTTTGGGTCATGGTATTCCAGTTATGAATGTTGTTATAAGTACTATTAGTATTATCTTTTTCTCCTCTTCCTTATTAGTGAACCTGATTGTGCTCTACTACTATTTATATTCATGCAAATGTTATTGTCAAATCTAGGTACTCTAAGGGGTTTAAAGCTGAAAGTTTCCAATTTTCACAGAAAATGAAGAGGATTAAATTCTGGGTCAACCATTTTCCTAAGGTTCTATCCTTAACTTCTTACTCTATCTCTGTGTGTGTGTCAGTGTTTCTTATTGCAAGGTTTGTCAATGAAAACCTAATGATGATCTTAGTTTTAAGAAAACTGGAATTTGCATGATTACTTGCTAAGTTCTAGGATCTTCTTTCTTCTCCATTACTTGCTGAACCCCCTCTAGGTACCCTTCCATAAAACTTTTGAGAGCATCCCTGTAAGCAGAGGCTCTGGTCATGTACACACACTGCAAAGTAGGTCTGACAGTGTCCTTTCCCCCTTTGGTAGCTATGGCTATTTATGACCTCGAAGCACTACTTCTCTTTATGGTTGTGCTTAATTCAACAAATAATAGTTATCCTTACTACTATCGGCACTTCACTCACCCCAGCTAGAGTTCCAACTACATAAAATTGGGTAAGACCAGATGTCTATTTTTGCTATAAATATTTTGATGCCAAAAAGCTAACTACCACCAACCAAGACCTAATTGGCTAATGTAATTAATTACATCAAAGCTAATGACTCAAAAACCTTTGTTTTCAGCCTTTTGAGTCTCATATTACCTCATCTTAACTAACATACTATATACTTTGTGGAGGTCTTACTTAACATAAAGGCCTAGGATTCTATAAATGTTTCCATATCTTTAGTGAGCTAAAATTTTATTTACTTAACATAGCTTTGGATGGTCCATGATACATCCAACACATATAGAAGATCTTAGGCCCGTAAAATGAAGCCACTGATCAGTTGGGTGCCAATATTTAAGAATCGAGAAACCAACTACTGATGGAAACTGATGGACAATAGAGTAGAATCATGCATATATTGTAGTCAAATTATAATGTTAATTTATATGATACTACTTGCAATATCTATTGGATCAATATTATTTTTGTGATCAATTTTTTTTTTTAGGATGGTGTTGAAGTTAATTCAGAAGATTAATTTTCACCCATAGATGCAAGAAGATCTTCAGGAGGGAGTAACCAACACTTTTTATTGATGATCATGTTTGGTCTTTTTAGAATATTAATGTTATGACTTTTGGTTGTACATATAAATATTTTATTTTCTTTGATTTATAATGTGAGACAAGTTACATTTGAAACTTTTAAATATATTCAAATTTGTATTTTTAATTATCTGAATTTATTATTATATTGATTTTCCTTTTATATTGATTTCTTATTTTTACTTTACAGGGATAATTCGTATCATTAATTAATACAATAAATAGAATGGGTGCTCTCAAATTTTGTGAAAAAAATTTAGTGGTGATTACACCATCACCACCAAATTAAATTGAAAATTTTAAAAAAAATAATAGTGATGATTACATAATCCCTGTCAAATTAAATTGAAAATTTCTAAAAATAATAGCGATAGTTCCATAATCCTCGCTAATTTATCAGTAAATTTTTAAAAATAATAGCGGTACTTCTATAACCCCCGCTAATTCAATTTTAAAATTTTTGGATAAATATAACGATAGTTAACTATAAACCGCCGCTAAATATTCGATGCATGATGATTCCAATGGTTGCACATAATCGCTACTAATGTCAACCCAGCACCATATTTTTGATGATTCTCATAATCGCTGCTATTATACTTGGCAACAATTCGAACAACTGCTATTGTCAGTGCGTAACCACCGTTATTTTAAGCCTTTTTTATAGTGAAAAATTGATGTAATAAATCAACATTCAATATTGTGATATTTGCTTCAAAAGTTAGTTAAAAATTTTCTTCATTATATAAAAGGCTTAATTATGTGAATGGTGAATGTTAATTTTAAGGTTTTGCATAATATAAAACTATGATAATAATAATAATAATAATAATAACAATAATAAGAATAATAATAATAATAAAAGATTTGTCTATTTTGTTTAAAGCAAATATTGTATTGCCCAATTGTTAAATAATAATATTGTTCAAAATTCAGTGTTTATCCATTTATCTAGAAGTTCGAAATGCTATATTATTTGTATAAGATATATATTTTTATCCGTTTTTTTAATAGCAGAAGTGATAAGACATTTAACTCACACACACTAACTCTCTAAATTCAAATTCATGATACTGGAGAGGAGGAAGACTCTAAAGTATCATCAAGTATAATTAAATAACAAAGAGTACCGGAATGCTCTTATCTTTTGTATGTAACTATACTATTTACATTTAACATCAAGTTGTAGGCTCCATGCACACTGAGAGATTGACATTTATCCAAATTATATATATTTATCTTGAAAATGACATGTCACAAATAAGCTAGAGCTGGAATTTTGTAAAAGCATTGTACTAAAAAAATAAACATATATAAGTTCAATAAAATATTTCAAGTTATTTAATAAACGCACCATTTATAATTAATTTCATGTAAGGTAGAAAAGTGAATATTATGCTTATGTTACCATCTTGAAAGTGGACATGTGAATGTGAGAGTATGATTTTCCTACGTGGCATTGCAATCATTTCATGATTTTTTGCTTGAGAATTTTACACGTGCTCTTCTCGCTTGACTAATTAGGGTTCATTCTTACGCGTAATCTTATTATAATTTGAATGCATTGTACCATATCTCATGTATAACTGTCTTAAATTTGAACACAGAAGAATTCCACTAGAGTACAATGCATGATGTATAACAGGCTTATTGTCCTCAGAATTCGATCAGTAACGGGGTTCTCGTTTGGAAGTTAAACCTTATTATTGAGTGTTATTTGATTCTCTTGGTTGTGTAATTTTATTATAAATTTTACAATTTCACTTATGACTTCTATGCAAGATTTCAAAAAAGTTTTTAGAATGTTTAAACTATGTCCCAAGTATTTGTACAGCATGTAACAGATTTTTCTACAACATGGATACGTAACAAACGAATTAGTTTTCATATTTTTTACTCCTATCACAATGCTCAAGAAGTGTTGCAATCATTGATTGTTCACACTCCCATTATTTTCACAGAAAATAAGTTTTCATATTATGTGGAATAGTTTAGGAGATATTTAATTGAAGAATTTTATGAGTTGATAACAGAATTAAAAAATTAATTTCCTTACTAAATTTTAGATTCATGCGTAATAGAATCTGTTAATAATACTTAACTTTAATGAACTCCTCTATTTGAAATCCTTTTCTCACCTAAGATTTCAAAGAATATTATGCACAAAAAATAAAATACACTTCTTTCTCTTCCCTTCTTTCACATCACAAAGCTTCCATCACTACCAATCACCATCAATTACTACGCACCAACATCTTTTGTTATTGATCATCACTCACTACCATTATCACTATTGATCACAGCCCACCACCATTTTCCACCATTGACCACCACCCAACACCACTACTACTATTGACTATAGCCTTCCACCATTTATAGCTTAGTGTTGTTGACTATCGCTCACCACCACTTATAATGATAGACCACCACCTACTATAACTTTTTGTTACTGACTATCACCTACCACCACTTACTACAACCCACCATCTTCTACCATTAATCACCTTTACCCCCATCTACTGTCTATCATTATTGACTATCGCTCACTTCCACTTACAACTATTAATTACTACCTATCATCATCTTTTATTGTTGACCACTGCCTACTGCCATTAACCATCATCTACCACTACCTATTGTCATTGATTACCACCCATCAATAACTAAGATTGCTAACCACTACCTGCCACTATTTATCGCTGTTGGCCATCATCCACCTCTACCTATCTTTATTAACCATTATGTATTACTGATAATATTGTTAACCACCATTCATTGCTGTTAACCACACCTTACCAAACAACAAGAAAGGAAATCATAAAAAATATGATTTCATCTTCTAACCGAACCAAACAAACCAAAAAGAAATAGGTACTATTACCCTTATGTTTCCTTATTTAATTACATTCTCTTTCCATTACTACATGATGAACCAACTACCCCTTAATCAAACACCTGCAAAGTTTTGAAATTTTCTTTGTTAAAAGTTAAAAAAAAAGTGTGAAAACATTTTATTTTACTATGTACGGAAGCAAAGCTTTATTAAGCAAATTATTCCCACCTTTCTTAAATTTTAGTATAGACTCATCAAGGATTCTTTTACTTTATGTATGATATATGAAAGAAAGTTCTATTCCCAATATTTCTGCATTTAGAATTATATTGATCATTAGAGAGCATGGCATCAGCTTTATAGGCTTATCTAATTATATTAGAGTAGAATGTTTACGTGCCGTTAGGTCTCACGAGAAGCATGCCAGTCTCTATTGTCTTTGGTGAGCAATACCTACAAAAAATATCCAATCATAAATTGAACAATTAATAGATAACATTTAATTCTAATACCACTTTATAATTTAAATCATATAATATATATGATATGTCTAAATGACGCGTATAAACAAGTTTTAGAGTTTTCTTAAGACTAAGAAGAAGAGATATCAGGATATGTCATCCATTGCATGAATATTTGTTTATTTTAGATCAATCACGCAATAGAGTCCTTCAACTCATTTTTCTCACTTGAGAGCTCAATAATCAAGAACAATCCATGTCAATAGCAGTAGCCATCCTATCAAGGATGGTAAAATTCAAGCTGATATTTTAGAAACGCTCACTATCACAGTTACTACTTATATTATTTGGTATTTGTTGTGGGTAATTTAGGAACTATATAAATAGACTGGTAAAAGTTCATTGGATAAGTCCAGTTGATAAGGACCTAGTTCATCTAGGATTGAGGTTGTTAAAGCCAGGCATCAGGTTATCAAATGCGAACTCAGATCACTGGTCAACAAGGATCAAAGCAACAACCTTAGGTTGTTGAGGATGAGACCTAGCCCACAGCTTGAAGTACGATTTCCCAACCATCAATCCAAGGAAATCCATTCAGTTGCCTATTTTAATAGAAATCCGTTATTGTTCGTTATGTAATCAATTCATGATTCTTTTTCATTATTGAATTACATTTAAACTATAACACCCCAGCCACTATAAAGGGGGTTGAAATCATTATTCAAGGGGAAGGAAGAGATAATGTTGCTCAGCCAAGAATACAGAGAAATAAAACAATCATGGACGTGGGCATTGAGTTAGGTAAAACCATGTTAGAAACTTCTAGTGTCATCTTGTTCTTTCTCTCTCTCTCTCTCTCTCTCTCTCTCTCTCTCTCTCTCTCTCTCTCTCTCTCTCTCTCTCTCTTCTTCTTTTTCACTCTCTATTTTCATTTTGGCGCTTTTGTCTTTTTTTTGCATTTCTCCACATT
>JANHAO010017333.1:0-14052 GCA_026873985.1 Saraca asoca
TATTAATTAATTTAGGCAAAACCATCCTCAAATAAATTAAGTAATCATAATAGGAAATAAATCAATTAATTATTAAAGATCATAATTGTGGTAAAACCTCAATCCTAGGCTTTTATTATTATACTTTGCTTAATTATTTGCCTGATTCTTTTAAATTAGATCTTTCTTTTCTTTTGTTGTTTTTATTTGATTTAGGCATCCTATATTACAAACATCTGGTAGTTGAAAATGAGATCTCTATGGGACGCGACCCATATTCGCCAGATTCTACTACAGCTACGCCATGCGCTTGGGGAGTAAAATAAATACACATTAGTTACTCTTGCTACATCAATATTTTGATATTTCTATCTTTTGTGCTTGTTTATATTTTACTTTGTAAATTCTAACTTAGGCATCAGAGATTCCCCTATGTTTGTTTTGTAAGTATTTGTTGTGAGATTTGAGTTTTCATTGGTGTTGAATTGATCATGAATTGGTAAACATATCATTTGTTAACCATTTTGGAACAAAATTGCATGAAAACTATTTTCAAGACTCTTTGAATTGATTTGAATTTCTCCAGGATTTCTTTGAATTTATGAATCGATTCATAACTCAAAAATTTACACTATGAATTAATTCACAAATTGATTCACCAAATTTTTAATCTTTTGAGATGGTTTTAAAATTTTTAAAAATTTTAATTAGCCTAGATGAATCAATTCCCAAATTGAAACATATTTGCTGCATGAATTGATTTACAAATTGATTCACAGAGCATTTCATAGTTTTCTTCTTGCCATAACCGAGAACTCTCTCTCTCTCTCTCTCTCTCTCTCTCTCTGACTCACTCAAATCTCATAGTCCCATTTCCCTTATTATATGGTTATTTTGATATTGTATTTTGATTGAATTCTAGATTTTGTATATTAATACTTATTATATATGGTTCTTTTTTACTTTACTCTTTATTGATGCATTATTTCTTTTTGATATGCGAAAAGGGAGAGTGAGAAAAGATTTTAGATTTTTAGATTTTAATACTTGATACTTTAAAGATTTTAGATGTTAAAGGAGGAGTAAGTAAGGAAGATAAGACAAATAAGATTTTAATACTCAATTCTTGAAAAGGGGAGATATAAGAAAGATGAGTAAGAAAGATAGGATTTTAATGAGACTTTAGATTCTTTACTCAATTTTTGAAAATTTTTGAAAAACTTTGACCCTCATGTAAAATTGTTTGTCACCATCAATAAGGGGGAGATTGCTAGCTTTACTAGGGATATTGTTAGCATTGCTATCATACTTTCTTCAATTTTGATATTGATAAACAATTTTGATCAATATCACAATCTGACCATGTGTCTAGTGTCTGTTATTTGATTATAGAATCAAAGTTAACTTGATGTTATTCAAGAGATTTGGCTTTAAATATATGAATTTTATTGTTTTAATTAGGATCTTTTGTAAGTGTGATCTAATTCATATTTGATCCAAATAAGTCTCTTAATAAGTTAAGTTGAGGTTAAAATAAATCATTTGAAATGAGCTAAAATAAAAAGTTTTCTAATAAAGTTTTCAAATACTTTTTCATGAGTGCAATTTTTAAAATTGGTTTTTATTATGTGAATTGATTCATATTGAAAATCTTGTGAAATGAAAATGAATCGATTCATGAAGAATTGTTTTGAAAAATAGTTTTCAACAAAGGTTAGGAATCTTTATGAATCAATTACGAGATTGATTCATGACTTGTTTACATGAAAGTGCGAGTCAATTCACACATCAATTCAGTCATAAAGTTCTTGATGATATTCATAGATGAATCGAATCATGAATCAATTCATAAATTAATAACTGCTTTAAATTGATTGATAGACTAAAAGTTAATTATTTTTTAAATGTTAGTTGCCACATTATAAATACTATCTAACCTCATTTCAAACATAACAACTAGTGCAAAAAATTGAGAGAAAACAAAGCTAAAAGTAGATCTATCTCTACCTCATCTATTTTCATCAAATTAAGTCATTCTTGGATCAAATTGATAGAGATTACACATTAGATAATTAAGATCCACATCTCAATTCAAGTATTGTATTTTCTATCATGAAACCTTGTTTCTATTATAGGGTTTAGAAATCTGAGATACAAAGGGAGAGGTTAATCTTCCCTTTGAATCTTCTGTAATTTTGATGTTGATAATAGTTTTAGAAAGTGTAATGAATTTTTGTATCTAAATTGATTCTCAAAAACCTAGTGAATTCTTGTGTGTTTAGTAATAAAATCAAGACCATGTAGTTGAGGATTCGGTCAGAGTGGACATACACTTCAATTGTAGTTTCAATTAAAGTGGAACCACTTTGAAAATTCTGATGTTCTTTACTTTACTACATTAATTTTTCACTTGCACATTTTTTGTTTGATAAATTGTCATACAATCTGAATTAATCTCAAAAAGTGATAACAATTTATTCTAGCTTTCAATACAAGTAATTACATTCATTAAATAAACTCTGATAATTTTCTTTTAAAATTCAATAGAAGATTCAAGACTTCTTCTGAAATACAACTAGAATCCAACAATAAGGGATCAACACATACCACATATCTTAAATATGTATCAACTAAGCCTCACTACAAAAACTTTTATTTATTCTCTGTTATAGGTAAAAAATGACCTCGAGAGATCACGACAGACCCGAGGCCAGATTGGCTAGCTCACTAAAGATGCCAGGCAAGCTCCACCTCACTTGCTACCATATAGTGGTGCAGCGAGGTAATCATAAGATTAGTTTGTCAAATAGTCAACCATCCTGCTCAAGTTCATTATCCCGCTACAGCAGCACTGAGCTCGCTACAATGACCTTCCATAACAACCTCGAGCTAGGAATCCTAGTTCGGGACGATAAGCATCTCGCATGGTGAAACAGCCCCACGCGGCAAACATATATGCCAGTCTCCAGCTGATCAGAGGGGCCCACCCCACGGCCTGCATCCTGCAATAGTCGAATTATAGTCTTTTACAATTTTTTCCATTTATATCTTGTTGTAACACAACTGTAGCTTGTAATTAATGCATATAACTCTGCTCTCCTCTATAAATAGGAATACATTGTTAGAAGAGAGAGAGGCTAGGCAAGTTATAAGCCAAAACTCTGTACAAACAATCCTTGACATTAATAAAATCTCTGTCCTTGACATAGGGTCCGGTGCTACCCGGATTTAGCGAAACCACGTTAAAGCACTACATCCCCCCTTCCTTCTTCTTCTCAAACCATCTCCTTCTACACTTCAAAAGCAGCAATTGGATCCCAAACTCCTCTCGTTGGCCGGATTTTGGGACTCTCCATATGAACCAAAATCCAACGTCAACATTTTGGCGTCATCTGTGGGGACCATCTGCTCTCTGAAGTTTCCATTACAACTTAGCAATGGCAAGAGGAAGAACTACTCGAAGCTCAGCCACTCTAGCCCTCCAACCAACGGACACTCCCATTGCGGGGGGTCGCCAACAATCTTCTGCTGCTCCTGAAACTCAAGAGCCACGAACACCCGGCCAACCCCATCCGGTGCTCGAAAGCTCGGTAAGAGAGCTAGCTGAAACCATCAAAGCACTGGCGTAGGCCCAAGTTTAGAGCACGCAAAGATAAGAAGAAATTATGGCACAGTTCCAACAGCTTCGTAAAGAGCTCAGAGAGAGACTTATGAAGATCATGATAATCAGCAACTGGCGGGCTCGCACCGAGCAAGAAGCTCCACCCCTCAGTGTGGGACACAGAACCAGACAATGGAGGAAATCCTCTGCAGGCTCGAATGGCTAGAAGAGCATCCACAACCTCAATGCCACTAGCCTCACCACAAGGAAAGCTCTCCATTTCCCATGGAGATTGAGATGCGACCTCTCTGATAGAAGCTCAAAGTGCTTGCGATCCCGCTATACGATGGGAACAACGACCCGAGTGACCACCTGAATGTATTCAATACCCAAATAGACCTCTAGATAGCTGACCCTCTAGTGAAGTGCCGTGTCTTTCCCACTACATTAGGGGGAGCATCTTGGTCATGGCTCAAGCCCCTCCTGGCTCATAGCATCAACACTTGGGAAGAGTGCCAAAGGAAATTTGTTGATCAATACCGAGCATTAAAGAGACAACTTTTGCCCCCTTGCCATCTCACAATGATCATCTAGTGTAGGGGCGAGTCACTCAAAGACTACGTAGCTTGATTCAAGCACGAGGCTAACTCAGTGGAAAATCCTTCTAAGGAAAGTATCTTAATGGCAATCTCAGCGGGATTTTGCAAAGATGACAAGCTATAGAAAAGCCTCTATAAGTCCCCAGCTTGAGACCTTGCTGAACTCTACCAATAAGCTGCCAAAAAAATAAGATGGGAAGAAACCTTCAAAATAGAGGAACCTATATACAAAATGAACCCCAATGGTCCCACATGAGCAAAAGAAGGGGTAGGAGAGTCACGACGACCCTACCCCTCATCCTATAAAGAAAATGAAGCATTAGTAACCTAGAGGCCACTTTGAAAACTACAGCATCCTGTTCGATGTACAGGATAAAAAATTTTTCGTGGAAAAGAATAATGAGGACTTTGGAAGGCCCAGACCAATGAGAACCACTGCCAAGTCCAGAGATCCAAGCCGATTCTATGCTTACCACAATGAGGCTGGACACACCATCTCAGAGTGCTGGGCACTAAAAGACTCTATTGAAGACCTCATCAGAAAAGGCCAGTTGCAGGATTATATGGTAACGTCACTAGGATAGTGCGCTCAGCAGGCTCAGTGAGCTGACACCCAAGAGCCTGAGCCCTCTATCAGAACCATACTCTAATCTTGTAACATTCATTTATTATCAATGGTGATAAGTTGTATCAACTATTTTATGCTTAATCAATAAAAGTTGTCGATTGGCCAAGCATTGTCCAAACAAAGACTTTTCACCTCCATCATTGCAAGGATTCATCCGGGGGTGAGACGGTGTAAGGCCTACCCCATCAATACATCCAAAGCAAGCCATATTCCACGAATTATGACCAAGGGAACAAATTCCCTGACCACAGAGCAACAAGCTCGCTATGGAACTCATGTGTGACCTTGCTATGCGACAACCCATCGTCTTAACAAACACAGAACTTGTCCAAGGGTGAGACGGCCTAGAGCCTACCTTGTGTCCAAGGGTGAGATGGCCACAGAGTTTACCTCACGTTCGAGGGTGAGACGGCCCAGAGCCTACCTCGCACTAGAAACAAAACCTATTTGGGGGCAAGACAACTCCAAAGCCTACCTTGTGTCCGAGGGTAAGACAGCCTTGAGCCTACCTTGCATCCAAGGGTGAGACGATCTGTGAGCCTACCCCAGCAACATTTTCAAACTAAAATAATAGATGACTAGGTTGCCACATAGCAGGAATGCCAGAGTGAACTTGTCATAGCTCTCATGTAAACACATGCATTCATAGCTAGCATATAGCTAGAAAATCACAGTTCACACACCTAATTTCTCATCAGTCACAGCTCACATATGAACTGACTCACTCACTGAAGGCAACCAGAAAAAAGGACAGAAAACTGAAACACAGTCGCTTGGCCAAAGAAAACATTTCATTAATCATAAAAAATGTACATACATCGATGCACTAAGCATCCATTACAACATTCGAAAGAAGAAAAGCTCATACAACAAAAAGACCTCCTCTAGTGAGGCAAAATTACATCAGAAGAAGAAATACAAAAATAAAGGTGAGAAGCTCCAAGGCCCGACATTACCATTCCTGTAAGAAGAGTAAAAAGTCAGCCACCAGACAATGAGCTCTCACCTACAGGAAGGACAGCGACCTCCAGCTACTCCTGCTTATTTCCTTCCGGTGTGTCCTCTTAAGCTAGACCCGGAGTAATTCAAAAAGTCATAAAAGTTGGTTGGCCAGGAAGCAGCACCACAAGCAACATCAAGGAAAATAATTTGAGATTAGCACAAGATCCCCCAAGAGCCTGCCAGATGGATCCTGCGACAGAGCCACGTGCAACGGGCTGTCCATGTCTCCTGACATTCTGCAATAGGCCATCCATTTCTCAACAAGCGTCATCGGAAGCTAAGACACCAAAATTCAGGAGGCTCATCAGTCTCCTCCATCAAACTCCTTTGAGGCAAAAGGCTCCTCAAACTATAAAAAGACCCACTCGGCCCTTGGAAGGATCCAGAGGATTTCAAGTTCGATCTCCATCTTATAGCCTGAAACGAGCGGTAATGCCATGCCAACAGCCAAAAATGGCAAACAGAAGAAAGCATGGCCTAAGACAAAACAGAATGACATCTGACGTGACCATTCGATCAAGTAAGGAAACTGACTAAAGATACGAATCAAGCCTTGGAAAACTTGCAACTCCCGATTTGCAAAGCAAACCGAGAGTTAGGGGGCTTATGTTATAGGCAAAAAGTGACCTCGAGAGATCACGACAGACCCGAGGCCAGATCACCCAGCTCACTAAAGATGCCAGGCAAGCTCCACCTCACTCACTACCATATAGCGGTGCAGTGAGGTAATCATAAGATCATTTTGTCAAGTAGTCGACCATCCTGCTCAAGTTCATTACCCCACTACAGCAGCATCGAGCTCACTACAGCAACCTTCCATAGCAACCCCGAGCTAGGAATCCCTGTTCAAGATGATGAGCATCTCGCACGGTGAAACAGCCCCACGCGACAGACATATATGCCAGTCTCTAGCTGATCAAAGGGGCCGGCCCCGTGGCCTGCATCCTACAACAACTAAATTATAGTCTTTTATTGTCTTTTCCATTTATATCTTGATGTAACATAATTGTAGCTTATAATTAATGCATGTAACTCCTCTCTCCTTTATAAATAGGATTACATTGTTAGAAGAAAGAGAGGCTGGGCAAGTTATAAGCCAAAACTCTGTACAAACAATCCTTGACATTAATAAAATCTCTGTCGTGGACGTAGGGTCCAGTGCTACCCAAATTTAGCCAAACCACATTAAAGCATTGCATCCCCCCTTCCTTCTTCCTCTTGGACCGTCTCCTTCTACACTTTAGAAGTAGTAATTGGATCCCAAACTCCTCCTGTTGGCTGGATTTTGAGACTCTCCATATGAACCGAAATCTGAGTCAACATTCTCTAAAAAAACTATAAACCAATTTTGGAAAAAATGTAAATTATTCCCCTTCAACTTTGGGTAGTTGCATTTAATGCCCACAAACTCTTAATTTTTATAATCAACCCCTTCAGCTTTGGGTAAGTATCAAATTGCACACACATATGACCTTTTCTTATAGCTCCAAGAGAAATCTAAATACCATATTATATTAATGTGAAGACAAACATGTAAGGGTCATAGTAATGGGCTTCGCTATTTGCACTGGATAAGCAAACCTTGCTAGAATGATCACAATACCCCCAAAATGGGGAAATGTGAAAAAAAAAATAATATGCAAGTCCAATTAGTCTTAAGTTTGAGCCACAAGGCATTCACACTATACATGATTTTTCTATAAAGATTCATGCTAAACCAAGCGCATTTACTCCCTCAAATTACTCACAAGATTGATCTTAGCTGTTAAATGCAAATACACCAATGTTGAAGAAGGTTAATTACAAAAATTAATAGTTTGTGAATGTTAAATACAACTACCCCAAAGTTGAAGGGAGTAATTTACATTTTTCCCAACAATTTTAGTTTGTGATGTGAACTACATCAACTATGAACCCACCTTCTCTTTTTTTTTTCCAAAAAACATAGGACTCTTAACATTAAGATTTGGGGTTTTTTATTCCATGCACCGCTTAATGTAGTTCCATTTACATCAGAGATGCAAAAAATTGTCATGTTTAACAAACTTTAAAACATGATTTTTAAATAATTAATTATTTTATTTCTTATTTATTTATTTGTTTTATCATTTTGTCACCTTTCACTTTTTCTTTTCTAAAACATTTATCTTTCTTTGAAAGTTTATTTTTTAATAAATCATTAAAAATTAATTCTTTCAAAATTTATAGCTTATAAAAATGTTTTTAACTTTTGAAGTAGTTCTCAATAAAATTTAATTAAGAAGTTTTTTTCAAATGACTTTGATTGATCTATTCATTAATCTTATAAGAAAAATATAAAAAAAAGTCTAAATATTTCATATAAAAAATTAATAATTGATTCAAAATAATCTAATAATAAAAATGGGACATAGATTTTATATAAATAATTTAACTAACTTAAAATAATTAAACAATTAAAAATTGAGGAGAATCAAATAAAAATATTAGGGGACATTTGGTTAGGGAATTTCATTAGTTAGGTGGCATAATCAAAAAACTTATTCCCTTGCTAATTATTGGTTCATATGTAGCGTAATCTATTATCATTACTTTACTTTAATGAATTTTCCCTGTTGAAACCCTTCCCTCACTTATGATATCATATTACTTTACCATTTGGAAACAAAAAAACAATTATCTCTCTCTTTTTCCTTCTCTTACCTAGTAAAGCTCCCACCACCACTTACTAGCATTGACCATCACCCAATAGCACCTTCCACCATTAACCACCACCCGCCACCTTTCACCATTAACCATTGTCTAACACCCCTACCATTAGTAACCACAGTCCGCCACTATCTTTCACTAGTGACAATTGCCCAACACCACAACCAATGTTGACCACCACCCTCCACCTCCTATAACTATTAACCATAGCCCATCATCATCTTTCTATTAGTATAGATGCTCCATAGATAATCGATTGTAATGGCATAGATACTACATATCTTAGCATATTTAATAAACATAGTATTTTAGCCTTTTTATCAATTTAGTTTTAAATATGTATGTTTTGATATATGTATGCTGTTGGATGACGTCCTTGAAATATAATTGTATGTAAATGAATTACAATTGGGATTGTAGTTAGAGATAATTCATAGATATAGTTATATTTCTAAATATCCCTAGTTGTTGAATACTTGAGAAAACAAGATATCAATCATTCATGAGTAAGCCAACATATGTTATGTCACATTATTCTAGAAGAATGTAATGATCTTATACACTATTTGATATGCTAATATTTGGACAAGATATACAGGTATATGTTATGGAACATATGACTGGATTTACCTGCCATGACAAACCATATGGAATATTATTATGTGTCAATGTACTTCTCATGTGAAATGTGGTGTAAATGATTCTTATACTTGAGATCAACATAGCATCTTATGTATGGAGTCATGTACTTTGATTTTATTGTATACTTGTACTCTTAAAGAGCAAGTACAAATAATTTTGGGTACACCACGAAGTACATGAAGATAATAATTGACAAAGAAAGAATCATCCTTCTTGGTAACAAGGAAATATATTCAAAAGATATTTTGAAATTTGTGTTATGATCAAAATCATAAGTCTATGTATTAATGATACATAAAAGGAGTTTTATGTATAATCAATTATCATTACATAGAAGAAGTTTTATGTATGAATGATTGTGAGATAGCACATAGTCAAACATACACCTATGATTGGACGTTCAAATTAGGGTTAACACTTGAACCATACCCTAAGTCTAATTTGAATATCAAGAGATGAAGGGATTGAATTATAGACTAACACCTTATCATGAAAAGTTTTGATTTCCACAAATCTATTTTTGGCATTTGGATAGTCATGATGCTTTGCCAAAAGTCAATCATGATCTTTGAATTTGTTTGAATAATTAGGGAAATTGTGTTTTAGTTAAAAGGTGTTTTAATTCAATTGAGCTTATAAAATCTTGCAAATAAATTCATTTCTAGCATGCATGAAAACCTAATGAGTAGCACATAATAGAATCTCTTTAATCCAAAGTTAAAGTAAAAGTGAGAATGCAAAGTATTGTGAATTAAAGAGTTGAATTAGTAAACAACATAGAAATTTGAAATGATTAATTAAGTGTTTTAATGTGATTAGAAGTATTCATTAATCAATGATTTAATAATTCTAATAAAGACTACAATTATTAAATAGTAGTAAATTTCCAATGTTAGTATTTGAATGTTGTAGAACATGCATGTTAACCCTGGAGGCTATCATAAGTAGAGGAATGGCTCATCACTTAGAAAGTTGTTTTAATAAATTAAAACAAATTGAGAATGATTACAAAAGAGAGTTTATAAGTTTGGACTTATAGAAAAAGTGTTTGGAATTATTGGACACAAAAGAGAGAGCATAAAGTTAATGAGTTTGAACACATTATGACCCAACCAAGGAGTGTGGGCTCCTTGGGCCAAGAGGGTTGCACCAGCCATGTAGTCCATCCACTTGATGAGTGGACAACACAAGCAAGGGGACACCCTAGCTTGTGTTCCACTCATACTTGCTCCATACTCTTGTGCTCCAATCTTTTCTATTTAAATTAGTAAAATGCTAACCTTAAACATAAGAGTGATATAAGTGTGTAATGGCATACAAACATCAATCCTAACATATGTGTTGAGCACCTAACTCTCTTGTGTGATCTCACTTCTCATCTCCTCATTACATTCAAACACCAATCTTGCCCTAGTGAATTTGTGATTCCTTAGAGAGCAAAATCTCTTAAGTTAAGTGGTTGATTTTCCTACTCAACAACTCTTAAGGAGCAACCATGTAACACAACTACATCTTTTGTTGCACATGATCACAAGAAGTGAACACTTGCATCACATACTATCAAGAAAAAAAATAGCAAATTGTTAGTAATAACTAATAAATATAGAAGCATTTGACAAAAATTCCTTTATTGTAGGTTTATGAAATTTTTGAATGACAAAATTAAATCACTTGAACTTGTGACTAGTATATGTTAATACTACTCAAAATAGCATCAAACAAATCACATAATATAGTTAGAAATTGTTTCAAACTAGGTTTATAATAATTTCAAAGTACAATATGTAATTGATCTGAATTTTTGACTGATATATGAATAGTTCTCAAAGGAGAACAACAAATGAATCACATAATATAGTCAAAAAAAGCTTCTAAAAGAGTAAAACAAAAACTCAAATCCATACCCACAATTTATCTTGGTATAATGCAATCTGAAGTGCATTTGGATATTCTTCAAATTTAAGATAGATTGAGTATGAAATGTCCAGAACTAACAAATCATCTAGTCTAGGAAGGTATCTACAAAATGCAATAATAGGTAATTTAAGAGAGTGAGAGTGGGAGAGAAAGAAGTTAAACATGAATAACACAAAAAAGCTAAAATCTAGGATAACATGCTTAGTTCATTTAGAAGGGCACAAATTAAGAATAGAGCCTCAAATCCTATGACTATAGTCACTACAGGAACACAATAATTAGCTCATATCATGTCACTACAACATAGAACACCCAATCTTGAGCACTCTTGACCATGAATGTAGTAAGACATCTAAATGCAAGTTATATTAAGTACAGTTTCTTAATCCTAAATCAATGGGTCATTTGAAAGAGTCAAGGATCACAAACTAGAAATAAATTAATGATAATGTCAATATTCAATAGCCTTTGCAATGTATGGCCTGATTGCACTTACCTTGTAGAACTAGTGAGATATAAGCTAATACTTTTAAAATTCGCCTTGTTAACATATCATGGTCTTCAACCTAGCAAGAAACATTTATTGCATAAAACCAAACCCACTGAGGCTTTTAGCAAAATCACTTAATTCTAGGATATTATATATTACCTCCACCAGTAGATCAATAGCTTCTAGTTCTATGTTGTGATGCAAAGTGAAAAAAAAAACAAAACAAAACCAATAATTAGATGGAGGAGTCAGCTTAGCGTCCTTTGTAGATTATACAAAAAATCTTTCTAGATAATAAAAAGCATGTTTAAACTTGCAAAGTTTGTGTCAATTTTGGATATCATGACATATTAAGCTTATAACACATGAAGGATATTAGGATATTATAAGATCTATAGGAAGACTTGCATGCATAAAATTCATGAGAACTTGAGAAGAGAGTCTGCTGCTATGAAAATTTAGAAGAACACATATAGATATAAAGGTAGAAAATCCTATAATAGACTTCATGCATCAGTGCTTACCCTAGAGAAAGCTATAGACTTCCAAGCATATTGCTCTAGTGCACCAACAGCACTTAAGCCAACTTCGTCCTCTGTTCCTACAAATAGTCCTCTGGATACTAGAAAAGATAGGAAGTATGCTGGTGTCTTCTCCTTATGCAATTCTTTTCCAATAATACATCTTTGCATCATCTTTTTCCTCTTTCAAATCTGTATCACTTTACTGTGCACAAATTGATGACTGTTGATGTTTTCAAAGTTCTTACTCATCAGTCAACATCTTGGGTTAGAATTTTTGGCAGAATAAATAGAACAATATGTTTTCTCATTTTGGTTATTTTCATCCATGTAATGCTTACTTTTGTGGCATTACATAATAGAGGAAACCAAATAATAAAACATTTTCAACATTTTAGATAGGTCAATTATGCCATAAAGTTAGGGAAGATATTAGGGTCTATCATTGTTGGTGTTGGACAAATACTTTTGACATGTATGCTACATATCTAATCATATGATATTTTGATAAATATATATAGAATATTATTTAATATGGGGAGTATTAACCTAAGAGAAAGTGGCAATCGATGCCCTCATCCCTTAAAGAATTTCATTTGACCAGTTCTCTTAAAATAAGGGATAATTACTTGAATGGTGGAGCTTTTGTTCCAATTTTTGTGCCTAACTTCTACCAAGTAAGATTTCTACATTATTCCAACATGTGCTAATCATTAAAAAAACATATAGAGGCCACTCAAGTCTAACTTACATCACTTACATTCACAAAAAGGTAATTATAACATAGGATCATTGATGCTAAACAATAAGGTTCAACTTTTATAATATCACACACAATTAATGCATAGATGCTGTCCTTATGGGAAGATTTAGAAAATTGGATGCAGTTGATAATTCATGCATCAAATAACATAGAAAAAAAAAATCTCCAGCAAATCAAAATGAACTAATGTTGAGAAGATATAATGTAGGTTAGGAAAACAAACCAAAAAGATTTCAACTTTGAATGGTAAAAGATTTACAGCTTTCATGGCCTGGTTAGTAACTTGATTTTGCACTATTAGAATTAGCTTAATTAAAATGTCTCTATTGACAATCTAAGATGCAATGTTCTTGATCAAATTAACTTTCACAACAATTTACCCACAAAAAATGACCAAAATCTACAATTGAAAGGATAAAACAGGCATTATAGAGGACAGTTGAGGATTATATACACTATTAGATTAGTATAATAGTAGATATTAGGTAGGTTAAGTGATGAAGTAAAATTGAAAGGCCTATAGAAAATGAAGCAAAAAAAAAAAGATTCAAAGCATAAAATTACTATGTATAGACATATAGAATTTATGTGAATATGAATGACACAATACAATTGACAAAAAAAGCCCAATTATTTTATCAACTATTAAAAAGGAATCACAAGTATAACAATCAAATGAATAGATGTCAATCTAATTGCTTGATGCTCCCTTATAATCTGAGCATCGAGGACTTTTGCAATGGCCCTAAGAAAGTGAGCCTAGGGCTATCCATAAGTGTGTAGGAAGTAGCACGTTATACTATGGCATCATTTGGATCCACAGTTGTTGTGTCATCATTGAATTCCACCCTTATAGTCATTCCATGCATAATAAAATTAGACAGGCCCATTTTAAAAAAAACCTCAATGTAAAAATTTCTCTATTTGACAATAATATAACTCCAGAAAACTCAAAAGAAACTGATGTGTTATTTTTCGTAAGGACACGGCATAGTTGTAGTAGATTCTGACGAATACAGGCCAATCCTAGGGATCTTGTTATCAATTACCAGAGTTTGCAATTTAAGTTGTCTAAATCAATGAAGAATAATAAAGATAATAAAGACTAAATGAAAGAGCAACAAATAATCAAATAGCAAAATTCAATTATAAAAGCCTAGGATTGAGGTTTCACCACACTTATGATCTTTAACAATTAATTGAAATCTTTCCTATTATGATT
>JANHAO010017334.1:0-14032 GCA_026873985.1 Saraca asoca
TATGAAACCCTAATTAGAATGAAAAGGAATCCTAAAAGAACAAGAGAACTCGAAATCTAAAGGACCTAGACTAAAGTAATTGAATTCCCTTTTCTTTGGCTTCAAATCGCCCTTTTGTAGGCTTCTCCAGACCCGGAACACCGTTGTGTCCCAAGACACGACCAAACCGTGTTTCGGGCTGATTTTGCTTCTAGAATGCCGCTCGGCCATGCACAGAACATGGCCGTGTTTGAGGACACAACTAGGCCGTGTTCCATGCTGTGTTTTGGCTCCTCAATTGCTTTCTTCTGTACTTTTGACTTGGTCTTTTTATATCTTCTTCTTTGGTTCCTCTTGACTCAAGTGTGCTTCATTCTTCATCTTTTAATCTTCCTCTTGGAGCTCTTCTTCACCATCCTGAAATGGAATAACAAACTAAAGTAGTATTGAGAACTAAACTAACAAAACTAAGGAAAAAATCAAACAAAAACCACAAATTAATAACTACTTAAGAGGTGATGGTCGTCATTTTTATAGGTACATTTTTCACTTATCACTACCCAACCTGGGTGGCCAACCTCATGCTTGTAAAGAAGAAGAATGGGAAATGGAGAACTTACATTGATTTCATAGACCTCAACAAGGCGTGTCCAAAGGATTGCTTCCCCTACTAAGGATTAATCAGCTCATGGATGAAATTACTGGTTATTGGCTCCTTAGCTTCATAGATGCTTACTCGGGGTATAACCAAATACCCATTAAGCTATAAGATGAGGAGCACACCTTGTTCATCACTGACTGTGGGCTATACTTCTATAAGGTGATGCCTTTCTGACTAAAGAATGTAGGGGTGACCTACCAACAGTTAGTTAATATGATGTTCGAGGAACAAATTGGGAAGCCAATGAAGGTGCATGTGGATGACATACTAATGAAGTCTGAATAGGTCACTAACTATGTGTGTGGTCTGGTGGAAATGTTCCAAATTTTGAGGAAATTTCAGATGAAGCTAAATCCACTTAATTGTGCATTTGGGATGGCTTCAGGAAAGTTCCTTAGATTCATGGTCAATAATAGAGGAATCAAGGCAAACCCTAAGAAGATCAAGGCACTTATTGACCTGAGATCCCCTACCAGAATCAAGGATGTACAAAGCCTTAATGGCCAAGTCATAGCACTCAGCAGATTTTTCTTAAAAGTGATAAACAAGTGCATTCCCTTCTTTGATGTACTGAAAAAAGCAAAGCAATTTGAGTGAACTGAGTAGTGTGAGATCATTTTCTACTAGTTGAAGGAATATATGGGTTGAGCGCCTCTTTTGTCCAAACCAGAGGAAGGTGAGAAGCTCATCATTTACCTAGAAGTATCTTAAGATGCTCTTAATGCAGCCTTGATATGAGAAGAAGGTGGAGCTCAATTTCCAGTTTATTGTGTGAGTAAAAGGCTGCTAGATGCTGAGATAAGGTATTTGTTAAAGAAGAAGCTTGCCTACTACCTTGTGATCACATCAAGAAAGCTGTGACCTTACTTTCAAGCACAAAGCATTAAGGTGCTCATGTAGTTCCCATTTAGGCAGATCTTGCAGAAGCCAGATACCTCAAGTTAGCTACTCAAGTGAGCAGTTAGGCTAGTCCAGTTTGACATTAAGTATAGGGCAAGACTAACAACTAAGAGGCAGGCCTTGGCAGATTTTATTGTAGAGTTCACAGGGTCCTTGGAAGAGGAAGCAGAGGCCTTAATGGGACAATATTAGGAGTTGTATATTGATAGATCGGCATACGAGCAGAAGGCTAGAGTAAAAGTGCTTCTGATTAGCCCAGAGGGACATAAAATCCTCTGCATATTGAGATTTGGTTTTCAAGCCACAAATAATGAAGCAAAATATGAAGCATTGTTAGCAGGGCTCTGCTTGGCACTGCTTGGCAAGAGAGATGTCAGCTAAAAATCTAAAGATATTTAGTGATTCCCAGCTTGTAGTCTATCACATACAGGGTGAATATCAAATGAAGGGGCTGAAGATGGCCATCTACTTTTAGAAGGTTCAAGAATTACTTAGTTCTTTCTAGAGAAATGATCAATCAAATTTTGCAAACCCAAAACACACATGCGAGTGCATTAGCTCACTTGGCCACAACTAGAGATGTAGACTTCTTATGGGCAATCCCAGTGGAGTTCCTTCCATCATTAAGCATAAAGTAGAAAGATACTATAATGGAAATTATCCCGTCATAAGACTCATGGATGGGTCTGATCTTAGATTATCTGCAAGATGGAAAGCTACTGGAAGATAAGCTAAAAGCATGTCATTTGAAAGCTTGAGCAACTAGATATTGCATCTATGATGACATGCTATATAAAAGGGGATTTTCAACTCCACTCCTAAGATACATAGATAGCCATGACTGTGACATTGTCTTGGAGGAGAATCATGCTAGCCATTATAGAAATCATGCTGAGGGGCTATCTTTAGCTCAAAAAGCCTTCTAACATGGATTCTATTAGCCTACAATGAAGTAGGACACCATTGACCTTGTTAGAAAGTGTGACAAGTGCCAGAGGTTCACTAGGGTCCCACAAGCTCCACTAGCCTATCTTCAACAAATAGTCGGTCCATGGCATTTCATGATTTAGGGCAGGGACCTAATTAGACCACTCCTGATAGGTCGCAGGAAGTGCAAGCATGCAGTGGTTGCCATAAATTATTTCACCAAGTGGGCAGAAGTGATGGAACTAGTGGAGATCTTTACCTCAAAAATTGAAAAGTTCATGTGGACTAACATTATTTACAGGTTTAGGGCTTCTCAACAAATCATGACTAACAATAGGACCTAATTTAATAGTGAGCAATTTATTAAGTTCTACAATGATCTCAAGACTGTAAAGAGTTTCTCAGCTATAGACCATCCTCAGGTCAATGGATAAGTCGAGGCTGTTAACAAGATCATCAATGAAATCTTGAAGGCGAGGTTGGAGTTCAAGAAAGGAACATAGGTAGATGAGTTGTAGAAGGTGCTTTGGGCTTACAGAACCATAGCTCGTAGCATTATAGGAGAAACTCCCTTATCAATGGTGTATAGATTTAAGGCCATGAACCTAATAGAGCTTGATCTAACTTTGCAATGAAGAGTTACCTTCAATCCAAAGGATAATAATCAATCGCTCATTGCAAACCTTGACCTCACAAGAGACAAGAAAAATAACTCACCTCAGGATCGTGACCTATTAGTAATGGATCATGAGATACTATATCAGGAAGGTTCAAGTTTGGAACTACAAAATTGATGATCTCGTACTACACCTTATTTTACCTGGAACTTGCAAGGCCAATGATGGGACATTAGGTCTAAACTGGGAGGGCCTATATATCATCAAGGAAGGCTTGGGAGATGGAGCTTATCACTTAATAAATATGAATGGAGCTGAAGTTCCATGAGCTTGGAATGCTAAACATCTACGCCCATATTTTCAATGAGTTTAAGCTTGTCCTTCTAATCCTATAATGCTATTTAGATATTAATAAAAGCACCTAAGTTTTTCCTTAAATGTGTCTATGCTTATTAATTTTTAAATAAATTCTCAATAAAGTATTATACATGAAGTGAGCTATTCTCAAGGTTAAAAGAGCCATGGTCTGCTAGCTAGGGCCCATTCAAGTTAACTTAGGAGTTATCATTTGTGGCTTACTAAGCATTCATCTTGGTTCTAACCTAAACAAAGTCATGGTTTACTAGCTGAGGTCCGTTCATGTTAACCTATGTGTTATTGTTTGTGACCTACTAGGCATTCAACTTGACTAATATTTATTAAGTCATGGTTTGCTAGTTGAGGTCCATTCATGTTAACCTATGTGTTATCATTTATGACCCACTAGGCATTTCACTTGACTAATATTTATTAAGCCATGGTTTGCAAGCTAAGGTGCATTCATGTTAACCTTTAAGTTATCAACTATGACCTACTAAGCATTTAACTTGGCATTGAAGAATAAAGTAAGAAAATTATAAAAGAAGCTCATAAAAAACTTCATCCAACAAGGTGAATGTATATATAAAAATTCAAGAAATGAAACTCAAAATTACAAGAGAAGCCTGTAAGGGGTTAGAGGGTCGACATATGGGTTAAGTAGGTTGTCCATCATTTAGTCATCGTTAGTCACAACCTGTGAGCTACTTCCTTTTTGAGTTATTCCACTAACGACTAGGGTGCCCTAAGCAAGAGCCACTCCACCTATGGACTTCACACCCTTAGTTGGAGGAGGTGCCTTTGCGGCTTCCTCAAAGTCCTTAATAGCTTGATGAACATCCCCACCGAAAAAAGAGAAGTCTATCTTCGGGTGCTCCTTCCATAAGGTGTATAAGAAGCCAATGGTGGTTCTAAAAACTACATCTTCATCTACTTTCGCAACTAGCGTAGCAGTCTCTGTGTTAACATGAATGGTCTCCTCTCCTATTTGAGTGACCTCCTTTCTAGCTGCCTCCTTCTCTTTTTTAGCAACCTTAGCTCACCACATCGTCATATCTAGCTTCTTCCTCACTCATGATAGCTTGTCAATGACCTTATTGAGATTCAAAGTAAGAGTGGATGTGATGGCTTCGTGGTTTGCCTCATCATGAGATAGAGCCTCCTCGGCTTCCTTTTTGGCCACCTCGGCATTTCTTAACTAGCTCTCAAGTAGCTGTGTTCTGTTCCTCAACCCCAACACCTCAGTTGTCATGGCGACTAAGTCCCTCTCATGCTTTTTCTTATCCTAAAATAAGAGCTTGTCCCTGAGCTTTATCACCCCTAGTGTGCTCTGAGAAACCAAATGGTTAGGTTACCTTGTAAAAAAGCAAAGGAATCAAAATCAAAGAATTAAACTTACTAGCATATCATGACGAGCTATGTAGCCCATCAAGCCCTCGCCAGACATCTCTTCTGACTCCAATGGCTTGGTGTGGGTCCCCAAGATTAGGTTTACATTCTTTTGAAGAAAGTCATAATAACCCCTACCTTAAGCTGTTAGACTACTCTTAGGGCACGGCCTTAGGTGCCACTTGTTTGGTTGCAGCCACCATTTTCTTCCCTTTACCTATCTTTTGCTTCTTGGCAAAGGGCTTGGGTGGAGATTTTACTTCTTCACATGTGTCACAATCTAAGACTTGTCACCAAATTCAACAAGTAAATGTGCTTAGATGCGGATGAAACTTGGCATAAAAATCAAGCATAAAGAGAATATCATGTGGTGTGACCTTGAGAGAAAATGCTTACGTAGATCATTTTTCCTATTTTTCTCCATTTTGAGGGTGTTTATATAATTTGGACTAAGATAACTTGTCTAGTGCAAGTAAATAAGCACATGGTTGTAATCTTTAAGTTTTTATCTTCACATTGATATGTTATGGCACATTAAAACCCTTTGGAGCTAGGAGAAAAGTCCTTATTTTAACTCAAAAAAATATGTTTACTCTTGTCATTAAGGTTTTGGCTTAGAATGCTCTTTAGGAGAGTGTTCAATGACCCAAGGTGGGCATCAAGGCACTAATATAGGGGATCAAGTGTGTGGCCTTGAGCCTTCCCTACACATCCCTTACACACCCATGAATCTATATTGAGGCTTTTAAATGTGAATAAAAAAATATCCCCTCTTCAATTGAAATATTGTCTAATGAAATTTCTCTACTTTTTGCTTCATTTATCTGTATTTATTTGAATTACATGAACACATCATGATTGTCTATATGAATGACTTGGTTGCCTTTATACACAATTTGGTTGTTATATGCTATGTGATTTGTACTTATGGTTGCCTCAATGTGCTATAAATTATGGATGCTACTCGTTATTTTTGAAACTTAGTTAGTGTATGGCTAATTAACTAGCTTATTCTCAAGTACTAAATGACTATGTGCCAAGTGAAGAATTTATACACTGCACATTCTGACAATCAAGCTACCAGACTATGATAGTTTGGTACCAAAGCATGGTTGAGATCACACTTCTTTATTTTTCACTGCACCCAATTGATACACCATTATGTAAAAAAAAAAAATTCTATTAAATGCTTTGGTGCAATTGATGTTGCAATTCGGAATCTCGAAGGAGTAGCGAAGACCATAAGAAATTTGGAAAGTGAAGATATCCTTAAACTCTTTTGAAGTGCCAAGAATTGGGAATCTCTCGAGCATTGAGTCTTGAATTTCAAACTAGTGTAAGAGTTGAAGGCATGGGAACTAGTGATGCTTCGCAATTCAGTGAGCAGCTTGTTGTGATTGAGAATAATTAGAAGGATTTAGGGGATGCTATGAAAGACCTTACCAATGAGGTGAAGGATGTTGTAGCAACTCTTCATCTTGAGATGAGTGACATAGTAGCCATAGTGACGAGAATGGTTCGCAAGATGGTGGTGCCTCAAAGTGAAGAGGGAAAGTCAAAATCCTCGAACCAATGCCATATGCAGAGGAAAAACATGCATAAAAGGTTGAGAATTTTGTGTTTGATATAAACCAAAGTTTTTAAACAATTGGCATTACTTTGGTGGAGGACTAAGTACCAAGCGATTCAAGAGGGAAGGTGTAGCATCAATAATTGGCAAGAGTTTACTTGATAGAAATTGTAAGAACTGAGACAAATAGGATCAATGTAGGACTATGTGAAGATGTTCACAATGATCATATTGGATATAGGGGACATGACCGAAAAGGATAAGCTATTTTGGCTCGAGGAGAGTCTATTACGAGAAGCTATCATAGAGCTCCAAACAAGGAAAGTTAAATGTCTCATGAAAGCTATGACTATAGCTAAATGCTTTTCTAACTATGCATTAACGTTCCTCAAATGAAGTCCCATGAAGGGGGCTAAATGGTGGGCAGTCAAATAAGGGTGGTACTTGCAAGAGTGGGGGAGGAGGTAATGGAGTGTTATCCCACTTGCAATTTTCAAGATCATCTTGAACATCCATCAACAAAGGGAAGTCCAAGACCTTAGCCTATTTCTTGTGCAATGGGTCTCATAGAGTGGCAAAGTGTCTGGAAAAGGCTACCTTGAATGTTTTACAAGCTAAGCTTCGAGAGGAGGCATAACAAGATGATGAGGGTGGTGATGAGGGTTTTAATAGGGGCGATAAGTCTTATGCTAGGATCAATGCAATTTGAATCCTAGACTCCCATGAATAGCAACACAATGAAAAAGTGTGGTATATCCCATCCCTACCAGGGGCCTATTCATGCAAGGAGTTTTGCAGGTCTGAAGGTACTATTCTGCATAGTAGTAGAGGAGTTAGTGGATGAGGTGCATTAAAAGAGATATGAAAAATAGGTAAATCCTTTTAAGAAGGAGTCTATCAAGAAGCCAAAGGGTGTAGGGTGTTTGAGAAGCATCTACCTAGCTTTTACATATTTATTATATCTAATAGTGAATTCTTGCATGCAAAACATTCACTTAGTCACGAGGACTAACTTGTGTCAATAGCTCACATTGCTTTGAAAGTGCTAGAGTTTAGTTACAAAAGGAGTTTATGGTAATGACCTTTAAGAGCACAGGCATGTGGAAAGCTAGAATAAATGTGATAAATAACTCTTTGTTCAACCCTATTGGCCATGGTAGTGGGATACTATCGAGGTATCTTGTTTGAGTGATCGTGAAGGCACCAGCTTGGTGTCAAGTCCATGTTCGAGGAATAGTGTTATTGGAGTAGTAGAGTACATAGCAAAATATGATGGATGTTGAAAAAACATGCAAGCAAACTTCTAAGCAAGGTATGGGACTTGTAAGCAAGCCATGCTTTGTTGATAAAAGGTG
Source organism: Saraca asoca (assembly GCA_026873985.1). NCBI lineage: Eukaryota > Viridiplantae > Streptophyta > Magnoliopsida > Fabales > Fabaceae > Saraca > Saraca asoca. Next base: position 7,756 of record JANHAO010017334.1, read on the forward strand.
ATACTTGTACCTAAACAATACATAAGACTTGCACTTCTCATATTAGTGGTATAGGACATTGGATGTAGGACCAGTCGATAGTAGGCACACCCAAAATGCCTAGCTACTACTTAGCTACAAAGATAATCAGCTCAAGAGTTATGGAGATAGCTTATTTTTATCATCAACAACAAGTAAGGAAGATAAGCAGAAGAAAGCCTAAGAAGAGTTGTAGAAGAGCATATCAAAGACTTCCAAGGAGCAGTGTCAGGCTAAAGCATTGAAGACAAAAACATTAGCAAAATGCAAAGAGACAACAAAAAAGAAATAAAGGGAGGAGCTTGAGGGAAGCAGACTAAAGATTCTATCGGTGTTGTGTTTGATTGAGTTGTCAATGACAACATCGACGTTTTCAAGTGGGAGGAATGTCACAGTTCAAGACTTGTGACTAAATTTAGCAAGTGAATATGCTCGAATTTAGATGAAACTTGGCATAAAACTCAAGCATGAAAAGAAGATCATGTGACACGAATTTGAGAGAAAATGTTCACGTAGATCATTCTTCCTATTTTTCCCCATTTTGAGGGCATTTATATAATTTTGACTAAGTTAACTTGTCAAATGCAAGTAGATAAGCACATAGTTGTGATCCTTAGATTTTTATCTTCACTTTGATATATTGTGATGCATTAAAACCCTTTTAAGCAAGGAGAAAAGTCCTTATGTCAACTCAGAAAAAGTATGTTTACTCTTACCATTAGGGCTTTGGCTTTCAAAACTCTTTGGGCAAGGGAGAGTCTGATGACCTAAAATGGGCATCAAGGCACTAGTCTAGGGGATCGAGTGTGTGGCCTTGAGCCTTGAGCCTCCCATACACATTCAGGAGTCCATAACAAGGCTTTTAAATGTGAATAAAGAAGTAGTCCCTTTTCAATTGAAATGTTGTCCCATGAAATTTCTCTACTTTTGATTGCATTTATCCACATTTGTTTAAATTGCATGAACACATCATGATTGTCTATGTAAATCATTTGGTTGCCTATATATGTGATTTAGTTGCTATGTGCTATGTGATTTGTGCTTATGGTTGCTTTAATGTGCTATAAATTGTGAGTTTTGCCCATTATTTTTGAAACTTAGTTAGTATATGATCAGTTGGCTAACTTATTCTCAGGTATTAATTGACTAAGTATCGAGCAAAAAGTTTAAGCGTCACACATTATGATAATTGAGTTATCAGACCATGACACCATGCCATACCCACTTAGTGTATTTAGCTAAAAATTGCTTTTGAGTCTAGTGGCCATATACTTCAGCTCTAGCTAACCACTTTTTAAATTTACAACCATGACAAGGACATATTATTTTCCCTTCAACAATTTGCCACTCAAATGCAAAATTAAGAAAACTGTTCAACCCTTCCTTGTTCTCATTTGTATTCTTTGACCAACAAATACATGATTTATCCATAGTTATTAATCAAAAAGACAAAAAATGCATTATAAATGATTGTCACTTTTTAAAGAAATAACTTAGAAAAATAATGTCAACCCCACATCCTTTATTAGGAAGTGCGGATTGTCACATCCATTATGTGAGAGAAAAAATATTTCTATAAATTTCTAATTATCTCTTTAGGCACCAATAAACAAATCAAAATAAAAAAAAATTACGGCTCATACATATCAATATGGCTTAACTAGAAAAGTCAAAATATCCATTTCTTAATATTGAAACAAAAATCAGTAACTATTTAGGTAATTATTAAATATTATTTATTTTCTAATTAATTATTAAATTATTAATAAATATTAGTTACTAAATTATTAAATAATTTGTAATTATCAATAATTATAAAAATATAAAGGTAGAATTAGACATAAACATATAGTTATAAAAACCCAGCTTTTATGATAGATATAGCTAGAAAAATGACTTAAAGTAGCATGGCTCCTTTAAGAAGATTTAGACTAACAAATTTGATGTTGAAATGGATTTGAAATTTTAAATGGTAATCAAAAGCCTTAACCATAGTCAATCAATCAGTTGATAGTTTATTATAGAAACATATGCAGCAAATTACTTGCCATATACATCTATGAGATGCTAACCCAACATGGCCAATTCATAGCTATTATATACAAAAAATGGCCTCAAGAGCTCGTAAGCCCCCGGGCACGTCAAAGGCACTCAGCAAGCTTCACTTCACCCATCAGGAAGCAGCACAGTGAAGTTGTCCCGGCACCATCCTATGACTATCTTGAGAAGTAAGCCTTTGCCTCACCAAGCAGTGACCCAGCGACTCAGCAAGAAGATCACAAGATCCGCTTGCCGAATAGCCAAGCACCCTGCTCGAGCCCGCTCCCTCGCTACAGCAATTCCCATGATGTCCTCAAGCTAGGAATTCCCGCTCGAGACGCCCAGAACCTCGCTTGGCACAACTGCATCGAGCAACGAACACAGACAAACATAGTCTATAGTCGACCAAGGGGGCCCACCCCGTAGCCTACATTCTGCAGTAGCCAAATTGTAGCCTTTTTATTGTCTTTTCTATTTATAGTTTGATGTAACACAAATGTAGCTTATAATTAATGCATGTAACTCCTCCTTTCTCTATAAATAAAACTGCATTGTTAGAAGAAGGGGAAAGGGCCAAACTCTGTAAGCAGAAACTTTGTTAAAATCATTTCTCAATACATCAATAAAATCTCTGCCGTGGACATAGAGTTCGGTACTGCCCGGATTTAGCCGAACCACGTTAAACTCATTGTCTCTCTATCCCTTCTTCCTCTTAGTCTATCTTCTTCTGCACTCAGAAATAGTATTGGATCCCTAAACTCCTCCCCATTGGCTGAAGTTTGGGTCTTCCGCGTGAACCAAATTTCATCATCAACATTTTGGCACTGTCTTTGGGGACCATCTGCTCTCTAAAGTCTCCATCGTAGCCTAACAATGGCCAGAGGAAGAACTACTCAGAGCTCAACCACTCCAGCCCTCCAATCAATAGACACTCCCGGTATGGGGGCTCACCAACAGCCTGTTGCTACTCCTAAAACTCAAGAGGCACAAATGTCCGACCAATCTTGTCCTGTGCTCAAAAGCATGGTAAGAGAGCTAGCGAAAACCTTCAAAGTGCTGGCGCAGGCCCAAGCTCAGAGCACATAGAGACAAGAAGAACTCATGGTACAGCTCCAGTAGCTTCGTAAAGAGGCTCAAAAGGAAACTCATGAAGATCATGATATCCAGGAACTAGGGGCTCTTAGTGACTGGGAAGCTCTACCCCTCAGTCTGAGACATGCGACCAGACAATGGAGGAAGTCCTTTGTAGGCTCGAACGACTAGAGGAGCATCCACGACCTCAAAACCATCAGCTTCGCCATGAGGAAAGATCCCCATTTTCTATGGAGATCAAGACGTAACCTCTCCCACAGAAACTCAAAGTGCCCGCTATCTTGCTGTACGATGGGAACAGTGACCCGAATGACTACCTGGATGTGTTCAACACTCAAATGGACCTCTAGATAGTTAACCCCTTGGTGAAGTGCCACATCTTTCCTGCCACATTAAGGGGAATGCCTTGGGCATGGTTCAATTGCCTCCTGGCTCATAGCATCGACAGCTAGGAAGAATGCCAAAGGAAATTCGTTGACCAATATCGAGCGCTGAAGAAACAACTTGCACCTCTTTGCCATCTTACAATGATTTTCCAGCGCAAGGATGAGTCGCTCAAGGACTATGTAACCCGATTTAGGCATGAGGCCAACTCCATGGAGAATCCTTCGGAGGAGGGCATTCTAATGGCTATCTTAGTGGGACTTCGCAAAGACGGTAAATTGTACCGAAACCTCTACAAGTCCCTCGCTACAGACCTCACCAAATTCTATGATCGGGTAACCAAACAAATAAGATGGGAAGAAGCCTTCGGAATGGAAGAACCCAAGCATAAAGTAAGCCACGATGGTCCCATCACGAGCAAAAAGAGAGGTAGTGAGAATCATAACAACCCTACTCCTCGTCTCACAAAAAAGGTGAAGCCTCAGCGACCCGAGGGCCACTTCAAGAGCTACAGCATCCTGTTAGACACACAGGACAGAATCTTTGCCACGAAAAAGGCATAATGAGGACTTCAAAAGGCCTAGACCAATGAGGGTGCCCGCTAAGCCCAGAGACCAAAACAGATTTTGTGCTTATCACAATGAGGTTGGACACACCACCTCAGACTGTCAGGCGCTGAAAGATGCCATAGAACACCTCATTAGAAGAGGTCGACTACAAGATTATGTGGTAAGACCATCGGAATAGTGCACTCAGCAGGCTCAATGAGTTGCCACCTAAGAGCCTGAACCCTCCATCAGAACCATATTCTGATCTTGTAGCATTCATTTGTTATCAATGGTGACTAATTTTATCAACTATTATACGCTGAATTAATGTAAGTCATAGATTGGCCAAGCATTATCTAGACAAAGAGTCTCCATCATTGCAATCTCACTGCAGGGAACAGTTCTCACCTCGCTATAGCATTACTGTTTAATCTCACTACAAAGAAACGATTTTCACCCCGCTACCGTAAAACCAAAACAAGACCGAGGGTGAGACGACCTTGAGCCTATCTCGTAACTCCTGAGGGTGAGACGGCCTTGAGCCTACCTCGAGGCTATGAAAACAAAACTTTGACGAATGGTTTTCACCTTGCCAGGCGAATGGTTTTCACCTCACCTCAATGAAAACTTAAATGAAACAAAAAATCAGCGAACGATTTTCACCTCACCAAAACAAAACAAAACTTTAGCAATCAAAACAAAAACCCTGCCACTAGCCCACTATGGCACAAAGAAACCGTAACAAAACCATTGTAACTTTCACACAAATTTCCCACAGCTCTCATGCGGATAAATCTCCCACAGCTCTCATGTGGATGAATTTCTCATGTCTCGAAATAAACTCCTCGGGTGCAGCTTGCATGCGACCCCTCTCTCACTCACAACAGATTGAGTAGTCATGAAAATAAAGCGCAGCTGATTGATGAAAAGGGCATTTCATTAATCATCAGAAGTATACATACAGCGATGCGTGAAGCATCCGATTACAATATTCAAAGAGAAAGAAAGCTTATATAGCAAAAAGACCTCATCCAAGTAAGACAAAATTACATCAAAAGAAGAAGTGCAGAAATAACGACAAAAAGCTCAACGACCCAGCATAACCATTCCTGCAAAAAGGGCATAGGGCTGGTCATCGAGCTCACGCCTACGGGAAGGATAGCTACTTCCCAAGCTGCTCCTGCTTGTTTTCCTCTGGTGCATCCCCCTGAGCCAGACCTAGAGCAAATAAAAAAATCATAGAAGTCGGCTAGCCAGGTAGCAGCACCACAAGCAACGATCGGAGGAAATGGCCTAAGAACAGCATAAGATCCCCCAGGAGCCCAACAAGCAGATCCTGCGATAGAGCAACGTGCAATAGGCTATCCATGCCTCCCAGTACTCTACAATAGGCCATCCATGTCTCAGCAAGCTTCGTCGGAAGCCAAGACACCAAAACATAGGAGGCTTTTCAGTCTCCTTCATTGAGTTTCTCTGGGACGAAAGAAGAATACCCCAAGCTATAAAAAGACCCGCTCGACCCTTTGAAAAATCCAGAAGAATTTGTCCTGATCTTTATCCAACGGCCTGAAATGAGCGGCAATGCCACGCCAACGGCCAAAAATGGCAAACAGAAGAAAGCATGGCCTAAAGCAGAACGAAAAGACATCTGACATGACACTTCGGTCAAGGGAGAACACTAATTGAAGATATGAATCAAGCCTCAGAACTTGTAACTCCCGGTCCACAAAGCAAACTGAGAGTTATGGGGCTTATGTTATATACAAAAAATGGCCTTCAGCGAGCTTTGCTTCACCCATCAGGAAGCAACACAGCGAAGTTATCCTGACATTATCCTGAGACTTTCTTCAGAAGCAAGCCCTTGCCTCACGAGGTAGCAACCTAGCGACTTAGCGAGAAGATCACAAGACCCACTCACCGAACAACCAAGCACCCTGCCTGAGCCCACTCCCTCGCTACAGCAGTTCCCATGACGTCCCCGAGCTAGGAATTCCCACTCGGGATGCCCAGCACCTCGCTTGGCATAGCCGCATTGAGCAATGGATGTAAACAGACACAGTCTATAGTTGACCAAGGGGCCCACCCCGTAGCCTACATTCTGCAGTAGCTAAATTGTAGCCTTTTATTGTCTTTTCCATTTATAGTTTGATGTAACACAACTGTAGCTTGTAATTAATGCATGTAACTCCTCCTTC
>JANHAO010017335.1:0-14019 GCA_026873985.1 Saraca asoca
ATACCCTCAACCGTGGACGTAGGGTCCAGTAATGCTGGATTTGGCCGAACCACGTAAAATCCTGTGTTCTTTCTATTATTCTCCTTTTCTCCTGCTACCTCAGTAAATCATCCTCCTCACGCGAATCAACCTAGAACAGGTCAGGGGTCCCAAAGAACCCCCTGTTGGCCGAAGTTTGGTCCTCCTCACACGGACCATATTTTGCCGTCAACAAATAAAAAATTATAAATTTCAATATAAAAATGACAATCTAATAATAAAGACACTTAACTTTCTAAAATATTAAGCTTTCCATATAATTATTCTAAAATTTTTCTCTACAATTAATAGTACGTTTAAATGCAGAAAAAGAAAGAAAAAAACACATCTTTTAAGATTAATCTAATCTCACAAACTTCATCTTAACTCAAAGTTTGTTTTTGATTTCTCACAAATTTAATTTGTATTAGTATAATTTATCAAAGAATATTTGCATCAATTTAGTCATTTGATTATTTAATTATATCCAATTAAGTCCTTTAAAGAATTGTAATTTCAAGTTAGTGCTTCAATTATTGAATTATATCTAATCAAGTCCCTATATCAGTTTATTGTTAAAACAATTAACTAAATTATCAATACAATAATTAATTTTTAAGAGTAGGAATGATAAATATATTATCATATTTGCAATGTAATATTATTATATCAGCAAATTAGTTATTATATTATCAATTATTCTAAAGATTTAAATAATAAAGTAATAGAAGGACTTGAATGAATATAAGTTAAATAATTGGATGATTAAAATTAAATTAATAGAGAATCAAAATAGGTATTTGCTCATTTTTTTTTTCAAGCATGCTACATATCTTTTGTGAACATGACCATTAACAGTAATTTTTGAAGCTTTTCCTTTCTCTTAACTAGGGAAATTCAATGGGCAATAATAGAATAAATGGATTCAACAATTAGTTTCTACCGAAAAAAAAAAAGGACAAAAGGAAATCAGCAATTAACAAGGGCAGAGGAATAAGTTAACGAGCTGGCGTTTGCCTAAGTACAAATTTTGCAAAACCAATGCAAGTGCAAATGCGTAAATGCGGCGAGGCGTTCAGGATTTTAAGGGTGGGGAACAACAGTAAAATTACTTAAATAAAATAATTACTAATATTTAACTAATATTTTTAATGAGATATTTTGCATAAATATTTTAAAATAATACAACATATGATAATAATGCAAAATTGAGACCACATAGAGGAGTAATCAGGTAGCTTTGGTGGTTTAGTAATTCCTAATGTTGAAAAAAATTAGATTTAAATATCAAATATGACAATCAAAAGTATTAAATATGTGCATCAAATTTATTTTTTTTTTTTAAATTTGGATCATCTTGTTTACAAATTAATTCATAATAAGATATAATTTAAAATAACAATTTAAATTATACCTTATACGAGAGTTGATTTTGAAATCCTTAATTTCCAAATTTGAATGTGATCTTCAAACATTTTCTTGATCTCTCCAATAAACCCTATAATCAAGTTTTTCAGAATTTCTTCGGACAATTCTTTTAGATTTAATCAACATTAACGATGATCTACAAGAATCAATTCAATTCAAAGCTTTTACTAAGTTTACGTAATATGTAGAGTAGAAAATTCAACCACTCAACTTAAAAGGTGATAACTTTCCAAGGAGTCACAAATTTACTAGGATAAAGTTGTTGTTTGAATACAAAGAGGAAATGAGAAGTGAGATCACATGGAGACAGTCGCCACACAACACATACACCAAGGTTGTTGTTTGCTTGTCAAGTGTTAGTATCTCACTCCTTTAAATAGAAAATATTGGAGCACAATAGTGGGAGCAAGTATAAGCGATGCACAAGCTAAGGTTTTCCCTTGTTTGTACCATCCACTCATCTAGTGGATAGGTTGCATGGCTAGTGCACCTTTTTTGGCTTATCATACTCTTTAATATCATGCTTCCTTTTTTGTGTCCAATAAACCCAAACACTCTTTTATGTGTTCAAATTCATAAACTCTCTTATATAATTATTCTCCAATTATTTTAATTAATAAAAACAACTTTCTAAATGAAGAACTATTTCTTTACTCAAGATTCCCTCCAATGTTAATATAAATGTTCTATAACATTTAAATATCAACAATGAAAATTTAATACTATTTAATAATTGTAATCTCCATTAGAATTATTAAATAATTAATTAATTAACACTTTTAATCACATTGAAACATTTAATTAATCATGTCAAATTTTTAATTATTGTCAAAAGAAAGATGACAATGAAAGAACTCGCCGACTATAGTGTTATAGACCTGTAGCTCTCTAATCGAAACTATGCGGCGCATAATACCAACTCTTGGCTAACATGCTAGCTTTCCAATAAATTCGAGCTATACTTGGATTGATAACTAGGACATGAAAGATTTTGTTGCCCATACAACCAAAATCCCTTGCGTAACATGTCCACAAGCCAACATGAGTGTTTAGTCGAAGTATTAGCATATATCAAGTCTTAAAGAATTTGACACACAAGAAGCCTTTAAAGCATATCGAGAAAGAACTTTTTAAAAATAATGAGAAGGAGAATTCTATTTTATTAATATATGTCTCATTACATAGTTTTAAGTGTGTAGGGGGAGTATCTCTAAGCTCCATGCTCTGATCCCTAGCCTGAGTCACAGTGCCCACTTGGTTATTAGACGCATCCCCTTTAAAGAGCATTCTAAGCAAAAACCCTAATGGTAGGAGTAGACATACTTTTTTTAAGTTAACATAAGGACTTTTCTCCTAACTCCTAAGGGTTCTAATGTACCATTTTATATGGACGCGAAGATAAAAATGCAAGGATCACAACTATGTATTTTTCTACTCATACTGGACAAATGATTGATGTTAAAAAGATACAAATATCCATGTTTGATGAAAAAAAATAATTTATAAGTGCATTTGCTCCCAAATTTGCACCACAGGGCCTCTTTTTGATGCTTGATTTTTGTGCCAATTTTTGTCTAAAACTGAGCATGTTTACCTATATAATTGGTTCACAAGGCTAACTTGTGACATTCTCCCCTACTTCAAATGTCAATGTCCTTATTGATGCCTCAATTTGACACAGCTTCCATGAAGGTTTCTCTTTTTGAGCACTAGCTTCTTAAATCTTCATGTGTCTTCGTCCTGTTCCACTCGAACTACTTCCTCGACCACTTCTTGCATGTCTCTTTGAGTTAACTTCATTCGATTAGCTTTGATAAATGGCATCCTCAACCTGACATAGCTTTCAAGATTGTCGTTAGTTTACTGCTCCTCAGCTCTTCCCTTGACTTGCTCTCAGCTTTATCTCCTTAAACTCACGCCATTACATATTTGCTTCTCCCATAACTTTGGGTATTTACCTCTGTAACTTCAATGTCTTAGTCTTTGTTTCCTTTATAGACTTTATATTCTACCTCTGTAGAATCAACTTCATTGTCCTGACATAAACTCACATGTCACTATCTCCACAGCTCTCTCGGCTCTATCACTTCTGCAACTTCACCAGTCCTACTGCCTCTATAGTGTTCAAGTTGTTACCTCTGTAACTTATGCTTGCCTTACTACCTTTATAGGTTGTAACACACTGTTCTTGCATAACTCTTGATTCAACTCACTACCTCTGTATCTCTTGATTCGACTTGCTACCTTTGTAGCACTCAATATGATCGTTACCTCTATAGCTTAAGTGTGTGCTACCACCATAGCTTTTGTGCTTGCTTGGTATTTTGGATGTTTATTGACAAATAGCTCTACATCTAATGTGCCATACCACCAATGTGAGAGATGCACATCTCATATCTCGTTCACATGTAAGTCCCATACCTTGCTCACAAAACATTGCTTATTTGCAAGTCCTATACCTTGCTTACAATTCTACTACGTAACTTTCACACTTGATTGGATCCTCCTGACCCTCTCTAAATTGATACCCTCGTGGTATCTCTTGACCATCATAGTCTTTTTGGAGTTGATGCTATCTTTCACCATGGTCCTCACAACCCTTCCTAAGTTTGTTCACTCGAGTGTCATCTTTTTGAAGCTAATAGTAACTCATCTCCTGTTACTCTCATAGCCACTCACTAGTATCATTACCCTTATAGCCAATTCTTCAATGATCAGTGCCTTCTCTCTTGGCATTTCTAGAGTGACATTCCTCTAAAGACTTCTTCTTCGAGCTGATCCTTATGATGGCTCCCCCAGCTTTGATGGGGGTTGAGTATCGAGCATTCTCCACTTAAGCTCAAGTTTCACTTTGCCTGTGCACAAGCAATTGTGAATTTGATAGTCATTGCCACAAAGTCTATCTTACGACTATGTAATGGTAGTCCACTACACCTTGAGATCATTGTTGCAACTTGGTTACGTGACTATGTAGCTTTAGCTTACTACGAGAGTATCATTGCCACTTGTCATGCAACTATGATGTGCTAGCTCATTTAGCATCTCATCTCGAATCTTATGGACTAGCATTGTAGTTTTCTTTTTGCATTCATAGATCGTGCATAATGGATCCCTCCCAAATCATCTCATTTCCTTCTCGATTTACTCTTTTGAGTAAAATATATGCCCTTTGACACGATTTTGGGCTCCTTTAACAAGATTTGTCCACTCAACACATCACAAGAGATGTGTCATCCTATAGGATGTGTCTACTATCTATTGCAGCCATGCTTTCTCAAGCACAACTATGGCTTTGCCTTCTAGGCTTTGTTGACAACTAAAATGTCCCTCATGGAGATGATCAAGCTTTCTCCGTAAGACTAAGGCTTCTCCCAAGGCTTCTTCCTGCTAGATAGGTTGTCAATTCACTCACTCTCATAAGTGTTTGTATTCCCTTAAATGCCTACTATGAATGAGCACATCATTAATGTCCTATGCTGTACAGCAAGTCCACCAACTTCTATACACACTTGCACTTGATACACCATTAACATTCCCTCAAATGCAATATCTCTCACATTAGTCCTCGAATTGCTTGAACCTCTTACACCTCTCTTGGTCAAGTCCTTAGTAGTATCTCTTTGCTATTTCCTACGAGTGTCTGCTTGACTCACAAACTTCATATACTTTCGATAAGCTGATTCTACCTCAATCATGGCCCACCTGATCTGCACTCTTTAGCACAACCAAGCTTTGATACCAAAACATTACAGGCCAGTAGCTCTCTAGCAGAAACTATACGGCACATGATGCTAGTTTTTGGCCAACATGCCAGCCTTTCAATAAATTAGAGTCATACTTGAATAGATAATTGAGGCACTGAGGATTTTATAGCCCATACAACCAAAATCTCATGTGCAACATGTCTGGAAGCCAACATGAGTGTGTAGTTGAAGCATGAGCGCATATCAAGTCTCAAAGAACGTGTTACACACGAAGCCTATAGTGCATACCGAAGAAGGGAATTTTTAAAAATAATGAAAGGGACAACTTTATTTTATTAATATATATACCTTATTTCATAGTTTTAAGCATGTAGGGGGAGTATCTCTAAGCTCCACATTCTAATCCCTATGCCGAGTCATAGTGCCCACCTGGTCACCGGACACACCTTCCCTTTAAAGAGCATTTTAAGTAAAAACCCTAACGGAAAGAATAGTTATACTTTTTCTGAATTTATATAAGGACTTTTCTTCTCTTTCCTAAGGGTTCTAATGTGCCATCTCATATAGATAGAAAGATAAAAATGCAAGGATTGTGACCATATACTTTTCTACTTATACTAGATAAATGATTAATGTTAAAAAGACACAAATATCCTAAAACAGAAAAAATTCAAAAAAACTAATCTACAACTGCATTTGCTCCCAAATTCACATCACAAGGCCTCCTCTTTTTACTTAATTTTTATGCCAAATTTTGTCTAAAACCAAACACGTTTGCCTGCCGCCTTAATTCACAAGGTCGTGTTGTGACATATAGGAAGTAGTAACCCAGTCAAGTATGTAATTATATGATTTTCTTTTTAATTGCGATTTTCATAATGAAATTGGAATCATGATCGCAATTCTAATTTGAATTATTGACACTAATCTTTGAATTTAACAGGGTTTTGATGTGAAACCTTATCCCAAAAACACTTTGACATGTGGCGGAATGAGATAATTTATTGTTATGAACGACGGACGTCGGAAATATTTAAGCAATTACTTGAAAGCAGCACTAGAAGAGTATAATGCAAATATCAAGGTTAGATAACATAAGATAATTTTTATTGATTTGTTTTTGTTTTTATTTGTTGAAATTGAATCAAAATTGGTTATGATTCAATGATTGATCTGTTTTGTTTAGAATACAAATTACGAATTTGTGGGACTTGTGAAGGCAAACACCCAATCAGTTTATGGGAAGATGTTTTATATTACCTTTGAAGCAAAGGACACTAGTGCAGCTTCAGATCGGATTTCTGTAATGTTTCAAGGTTTGGTGTGGGAGAAATTATTCAAGGAGGGGATAGAGATTATGAAATGTAGAATAAAACCTACAGAATGAAGATATGCTGAAGGCTTCATCTGATTAATTCTGTTGTTTTTTTTTTAATTTTACCATTCAAATTTTGACCTATGATTTTATTATTATTATTACTATTGTTATTGTTGTGTCATGTTTTATTTTGAATAGTTTTCTTGAAAATAACATATTTGTTCTCTATTTTTCCTTAGAACTCTATGTTGAACTCCTGTTAAATTAAATTCTATATTTATACATGACAGAAGATTATTTCTTGTTGTTTATTTATTTATTTTAAATTTTTATCTTTTTTGAGATATTTTTACTTAATTCTTTTAATAGAGAGGAAAGTTTGTTTTATAATTCACTTGGATAATGTTGTGGGTAATTTTTGGTACCATATAAATGGATCGGTAAAAGTCCAATGGACCAACTCAGCTAATAAGGGCTCAGTTTATCCATGATTGAGGTCGTTGAACTAAGACATTAGGTTATTAAATACGAGCTAAAGTTGCTGGTCAACAACGGTCAAAGCAGCCACCTCACGTCATTGAGAACAAGGCTCAACTCGTAGGTCAGAGCATGCATCCACAGCCAACAATCCAAGGAAATTTGTTCAATTTCCTACTTTGATGGGAATCTGTTATAACCATTAACCTTTATCTATTATGTAATTCTAATTAAGTCATGATACTTATCATTATAGATTTACATTCAAATTGTAACCCCTAATCATTATAAAAGGGGATGAAATCATTGTACATGACACTACCAGTCATCAGATATAAAAACACTCAGCAAAGAGTAATAAAAGTCATGGATGTAGGGTCAAACTGACTTTAGTCGAACCACGTTAAAAACTTTTAATATCTCTATGTTCTTCCTCTCTTTCTCTCTCTCTCTCTCTCTCTTTTTCTTTCTCCTTTTACATTCAATCTGCAGTTTAGGATTCTGAATTTGGGTTGACTGGATTTGATCGTCAACATTTTGGTACTAGAGGAAGGCCTTAAACTACATTTTCCTTGACTTTTTTGATGACTAGAGGAAGAACCACCAGGAGTTCAGATGCTATAGTTGACCAACCTGATGGTCATATGGAACAATAGAAGAATCTAGTCCTTCTCATGATAGGCACTTCTGCCATCCCCACCACAGGTGTTGCTACCAACATGCCTCCAGCGGCCTCATATCAACATGATATTATTGATGGAATACAAGCATGGCATTAGCATCATGAAACATTGGAAAAAATGGTAGGAGTTGGCTGAAGTTGTTAGGACATTGACTCAGGCATAACCTCAGTGCTCGTAAGAGCAGAATGGGGGTGTTGCACAGGAAGAATCTCTCCAACGGGCATGAGAAGAAGCTCAGGAAGAAAAATTAACTAGAGAAGTACTTCAGCACACTTATTCAGCTTACTCTACCAACTCATGGCCAAGGTCAGAGATCTATTGAGCTTGTGAGGAGAATGAAGGGGATTATCAGTGATGTAGGGGTTCGTGTCTAGCTGAAGACTCAAACAGGACCAATCAGAGACACCTCTTAGATCAAAGCCTACCAGGTAACAAACAGAGGAAGCACAGGACCTCAAATCAATAGTCCCACAACAAAAAGAAGAGTTGACTATCTTCCAGATGATGGTCTGAGGATTAGGATCATATGGTAGAAGAGCTACTTTAGAGGGTAGAGCAATTGGAGCAATGCCCTCAAGCTTAGGATCATAGAGATTGTTACGAAAGGAGGATGCTGTTCACCAGGGAGATTGAGAAAGAGCCTCTCCCTCACAGGTTCAAAGTTCCCACTATCTCGTTGTACAATAGGGATAGCAACCCATACAACCACCTGGATTCATTCAACATATAGATGAATCTTCAAATGACCAATCCTTTAGTCAAGTGTTGTGTCTTCCCAGCCATTCTAGGAGACATATCTCATACATGATTTAGAAATCTCAAAGCTTGCAGCATTGATGGTTGGGAAGAATGCTAGAAGAGATTTATTAATCAATACAGGGAACTGAGAAGGAAGCTTCTACCACCCTGCCACCTCATGACAATCTTTTAGCGAAAGAATGAATCACTGAAAAATTACATTACCTAGTTTAGACATGAGGTCAGTCACATAGAAAATTCTTTGGATGAGAGCATCTTAACAGCGATCTTAGTGGGACTTCACAAAGATGGGAAACTATATGAAAGCATATATAAGTCTCTGGTAAGGGACCTGGGTGAATTTTATGAATAAGCTACCGAAGAAGTCAGATGAGAGGAAACCTTTGGCCCCAAAAAATCCAAGGACGAGGCTAATAGCCTTAACCAAAGTAAAAAGAGGAGTAATATTGGGAACAGTATGAAGAGTCAAGATGATAACCTCAAAAATCAGGATGCAAAGAAAGCCTGGAACAAGCATCTGAACATAAAGGTCATCATGACAACTACAGCATCTTATCAAATACTGAGGAAAGGATCTTTGCGATGGAAAAGGATAAGGAGGATTTCAAGAAGCCCAACCCTATAGGGACTCCCGACTAGTTCAGAAATAAGGGTACTCAAGGATACAATTGAGGACCTAATCAAGATAGGTTGTTTAAAAGATTGTGGTACGACCTACGAAACAATGACTTCGATAGCACCAATGATCAGTATGACAGCAGTACCAATAAACTCATAAGCAGGAGGAGGCACCCTCAGTAAGAACTATATTTACCATTCACGATGGGCCTTACATTGCAAGTACTTTAAATGGGTCATATGAATGCTACATGTAAGAAGCAAATCATGTCCTATTTATAGGACATAATGAATTCAAGGGTCCCTCAAGAAAGTGAGAATAACCTTAGACAGCATTACCTTTACAAATGGAGATGCATAAGGGGTACATTCTCCCCAAAATGACACATTGATTATCCGAGCTAGAATTAAGAACATTGAGGTACGAAGAATTATGATTGATACAAGCAACTCAGTGAACATCATGTACAAGGGATGTTGTGAATAGATAGGTTTGAGCGCAGGTCAACTAAGACCTTCCTCAGAGCCCTTTTATGGCTTTATAGGAGATGTAATAGTACCAGTGGGCCATAATAGGCTTTCTATCACTCTTAGGGCTTTAAGTCATCAAGTTACTATATTAATAGATTTTTTGATTGTCAACTAGCCCTCAACATACAATGTGGTACTGGGGTGACCTGCAATGAATGACCTAGACATGATCACACAATCAGGACACTTATAGTTAGGTTCTTAACCCCTGATGGAATTGAATGTGCGTGAGGTGAGCAACACATAGCCTAGTGTTGCTATAAAGACACAATCAAACTGGGGTTGAGAGGAAAGAAGGTTAATATGGTTTCTAATAAAGAACCATGAGCTATGAGTAAAATAGGGTAGCCATGACCTTAACTCACATAAGATGGATGCAGACAGAGCAATTGGTCCAATGGAGGAACTCGAGGATGTATAGGTTAGTGAGGTAGATGTTGAGAGATGTCTCAAGCTAGGAAAAAACTTGTTCCCAGATGTAAAAACCCAACTAACTGGATTCCTTAAAGCAAACTTGGATGTTTTTGCTTGGAACCATAAGGATATGGTGGGAATTGATCCTAAAATCATGTCACATAAGCTCAACATCGACCCTTATCACAAGCCAATCCACCACAAGAAGAGGCTATGGACTCCTAAGCGGTACATCACTCTCAAGGAAGAAATGGATAAGCTTTTGGCTAACAAGTTCATCCGAGAAGCCTACTACCTAACTTGGGTGGTCACTCCAATGCTTGTAAAAAAGAAGAATGGGAAATGGAGAACTTGCATTGATTTTACAGACCTCAACAAGGCATGTCCAAAGGATAGCTTCCCTCTGTCGAGGATTGATTAGCTCGTGGATGCAACTGTTGGTCACCTGCTTCTTAACTTTATGAATGCCTACTCAGGGTACAATCAGATCCCCATAAACCCATAAGATGAGGAACACATCTCGTTTATCATTGACGGCAGACTGTATTGTTACTAGGTAATGCCTTTTGGATTGAAGAATATAGGAGTAACCTACCAATAGTTAGTGAATATGATGTTTAAGGAACAAATCGGGAAGACAATGGAGGTATATATGGATGACATGTTGGTAAAGTCTGAATAGGTCACCAACCATGTCCACGATTTGGGGGAGATGTTCCAAATTTTGAGGAAGTATTAAATGAAGCTAAATCCATACAAGTGCATAGTTGGGTGGGTTTGGGAAAGTTCCTTGGATTCATGGTCAATAACAAAAGAATTGAAGGGAATCTAGATAGAATCAAGGTATTAGTTAATATGAGATCCCCTATTGGGATCAAGGATGTATAGAGCCTCAATGGTGAGGTCGTAACACTTGGCAGATTTATCTCCAAAGCAATAGATAAATGCATCCCATTCTTTGACATGTTGAAGAAGGTAAAACAATTTGAGTGGATTGAATAATGTGAGGCTGCTTTCCAACAATTGAGGTAATATATGGGCCGAGCTCCACTTTTATCCAAACCAAGGGAAGGTGAAAAGCTCATTGTTTACCTGAGAATTTCCTAACATGCTCTCAGTGTAGCTTTGGTATGAGAAAAATGTGGAGTCTAGTTCCTAATCTACTATGTAAGCAAAAGGTTGCTAGATGCGAAAATAAGGTGCTCGCCAATGGAGAAGCTTGCCTATTGCCTTATGGTAGCATCAAGGAAGCTGCAACCTTACTTCCAGGCATATACCATAAAAGTGCTCACATAGTCCCCACTTAGGCAGATCTTGCAAAAAACAGAAGCCTCAAGTCGTCTGCTCAAGTAGTTGATTGAACTGGCTTAGTTTGACATTGAATATAAGCCCAGGCTAGTAATCAAGGGCCAAGCCTTAGCAGATTTTATTGTAGAGTTCACAGGGCTCACAAAATAGGAAACAGAGGCCTCAAAGGCCCTATATTGGGAATTATATGTCAATGGGTCATCAAGCGAGCAGAAGGCTAGAGCGAGAATGCTTCTGATAAGCCCAGAGGGACACAAAATCCTTTGTGCACTAAGATTTGATTTTCAAGCCACAAATAACAAAGCAGAATATGAAGCATTATTGGTAGGGCTCCGATTGGCAAAGGAGATGTGAGCTAAAAACCTAAAGATATATAGCGATTCCTAACTCATAGTTTGTCATGTATGGGGTGAATACTAGACAAGGGGGACGAAAAGGGCCATCTACCTTCAAAAAGTTTAGGAACTACTTAGTTTTCTCCAATGATATGAGATCAACCAAATTCCTTAAG
Source organism: Saraca asoca (assembly GCA_026873985.1). NCBI lineage: Eukaryota > Viridiplantae > Streptophyta > Magnoliopsida > Fabales > Fabaceae > Saraca > Saraca asoca. The sequence continues at coordinate 11,770 of JANHAO010017335.1, forward strand.
CTCAAAACACACATGAGGATGCATTAGCCCACTTGGCCGTGACTGGAGATATAGATTTCTTTGAGGCTATCCCAGTAGAGTTCCTCCCATCACCAAGCATGGAACAAGAAAACACTGTAATGACTATTGTCATGGCGCAGGACTAGTAGATGGGTTCAATCTTGGACTACTTATAAGATGGCAAATAGCCAGAAGATAAGATAGAAGCACGTCAATTGTGAGCTTAAGTAGCTAGATATTACATCTATGACGACACACTATATAAAAGGGGATTTTCAATCCCATAACTAAGATGCATAGATAGCTATGATTGTGACACCGTCTTGAAGGATATTCATGCCGACCATCACGGGAATCATGCTAGGGGCTATCTTTAGCTTAAAAAACACTTTGATAAGGATTTTATTGGCTAACAATGAAATAAGATGCTATCAACCTCATCAAGAAGTTTGACAAGTGTCAGAGGTTCACCAAGGTCCCATGAGCTCCACCAGCCTACCTGCAATAGATGGTCAATCTGTGGCCCTTTGTGATCTAGGGTATGGGCCTAATTGGACCGCTCTCAACAGGCTACGGGAAGTGTAAACATGTAATGGTGGCTATCAATTATTTCACCAAGTGGGCAAAGGCGAAGAAACTAGCAAAAATCTCTTCCTCCAAAATTGAAATTTTGTATGGGCTAATATCATTTGTAGGTTTGGAGTCCTATAGCAAATCATAACTGACAATGGGACTGAGTTCAATAGTGAGCAATTCATCAGGCTCTGTAACGTTCTCAAGATTGTAAAGAGCTTCTCAGTGGTAGACCATCCTCAGGCTAATGGACAAGTTGAGGCTATCAACAAGATCATTAAACAGATCCTAAAGACAAGGTTAGAGGCTAGGAAGGGAGCATGGGTAGACGAGTTACAGAAGGCACTTTGGGCTTACAGAATTATGGCTTGAAGCACTACAGGAGAAATCCCTTCTCAATGGTGTATGAATCTGAGGCCATAATCCCTCTAAACTTGAGGTAACTTCACAATGAAGAGCTACTTTCAACTCAGAGGATAACAATCAACTACTCACTATAAACCTTGACCTTGTAGAAGAGACTAGAGAAATAGCTCATCTCAGAGTTACAACCTATCAGTAATGGGTCATGAGATACTACAATAGGAAGGTGTGAGCTTGGCACTACAAAATTGGTGATCTTATGTTGTGCTTCATCCTCCTCAAAGCTCACAAAGCCAGTGATGGGACACTAGGTCTAAATTGGGAGGGCCCATACTTAATCAAGGAAGATTTAGGAAATGGATCTTATCATTTGACAAACATAGATGGAGCTGAGTTTCCTCGAGCTTGGAATACTGAATATCTCTGCCCATATTATCAATGAATATGAGTTTGCTTATCTAAGTTTTTTAAATTTTTATGACTAATTACTAATCTCTGAATAAATTTTTGACAAAATACTATACCAAAAGTGAGCTATCGCCCTTCTAATCCAGAAGCGAACACTCACTCTTCTAATATGGAAAAGGCATTTAACTCAACGTACTTACAAAAACTTGGCATTGTATACGACCAACTATTTGGCAGCACATAGACCAACTACTTAGCATTGCATGTGACCTACTATTCAGCATTGCATGTGACCTACTACTCGGCATCATATGTAACCTACTATTCGGCACTGTATATGACCAACTACTTGGCACTGTATGTGACCAACTATTCAGCACCGCATATAACTAACTACTTAGCACCGCATGCGACCTACTATTCAGCATCGCATGTGACCAACTACTTAGCACCGTATGCGACCTACTATTTAGCACCATATGCGACGAACTGCTTGGCATCATATGTGACTTACTATTTAACACTGCATATGACTAACTACTTGGCACTGCATATGTGATGTCGGTTGTCGAAGCCGTCAAATTAGAAATTTATTAAACTGAGTTACCTAACTACTTGTAGTATATGGCAAACCTAGGTCAAACCCAAAGATCATTTGTTAGATTATATCAATCAATTAGGAGCTGGAAAATAGGGAGGTTTAGCAGAAACTAAACTAAGCTAAACTACACTAACATGCAATGTAGAAACAAAAACATAACAAAATAACATGCAACTAGCCAAGGGAATCAACTTGAGATCAATACATCCTAGACTAGTACATGTTCATTCAATTGTCAATAATCATAACAAGAAGCCTTGGAATGATTAATGAACCTATCCTAAGTAGTCTAGATTCAGCCAAGA